>JAUZNC010055979.1:0-14374 GCA_034780395.1 Vannuccia rotundouncinata | reverse complement strand
AACAACTTCAAACACTTTTAGAGTGACAAACAAGTAAAATATGAACTCTTCATTTTGAGGATTTCGGACATTGTGGTATTTATTCTACTTCGCATATTTAAAATAATTTTTGAATACATAATTAATATAATTTTTAAGGTTTTGAAATAGTAGCTATAATTTTTTTATATATATATATTTCCTTCAATTTTTTTTGTCTTCCAATCTAAATTTATAATAAAGACGATTATTTTTTATATTAAATAATTCAATTGTTCTATTTATGCGTTATTAATTATCAAAGTCTAATGTTGGAAGATCACTTTAAGACGTTTCATTGTTGTTAAAGTCCATACATAGGGTGTTCCAAAGTTGTAACTACATCTATAGTTGGAGTTTAGAACTTAGAACTTATTGGCTCGTCATAATACGCATTGTGTGTTGCAAATTAAATTATAGTCCAATATTTATAAACAAACCTACTACCTATATCAAAGAGGTACGAAATAAAAATATACAAAAAATATAAAGATAAAATTCTGCTACCATTAAGGTATATAACTCATTGTTATTTTTATTTTGACTAAGATCATAGAATAGCAATTATCCCTAAATAGCAAAAACTTATTTCATATTATAGTGATGAAATCCTAAATATAGACGATCGATCTTCAAAATTTTCCAGTATGTTTCGATAATATCAATTTTTTCTGAAATTATTATAATTACAAGAATAACGAAATGAGTATATGAAGCTGCTATAAAAGATTATGATTACACAGAATTAAACTGTTTTGACAATGAGAAACAATTTCAATTTTCAGAACAGAGAACTGAAGAAGAGTATTAGAGAACGAATGTAAATAAGTTTCATCGTCAGATTTAGATATTTTTGTGAGCTTTATTAAGAAATTATACACCCTTTAATATTTGGGGTGCGATTGGTAGAATTAAAATCTATAACCTGAATGATCATAAAATATATTTTTAAAAGTGTTAAATGAAATACACAGATTTATTGTGTGAGCTAGTTTCTATGTCGGTCATGGTTTGTATTCATTTGTGTTTGACATTATTAAATGTTCTCTAATTTTCAACTGATTTTGCTTCATGACAAAGTGAATAATAACTCTAATAATAAAACTAATAAAAGCACTAATAATAATAATATGTTATTCTTCAAGGGCAAACTAGTAATTGGCAGGTTTCATATTTTCAGGCAAAAATAGTTCAATTCATTTTGATGATTTTTATAATAAAAATTGATTCCAATTATTATAATGTAGTGTGTATTTTTTACATAGTTTTATTTGTAACATGTATTTTTGTTTCAATTAAAAAGTATCAAAATTTTTTTTTGCTTTATAACAATTCTGAAATTGTTAAAATGTTTTAAATTAATATTCTCATGATCACTAAATCGTAATCATTGATATATATGTGCCAGTAAACATTTTAATTTATACAAAATATTTTAACAAAGTGTTACTTAAACCTCCTGTATTTATATAGATTTTTAAAATATTTAAACAAAGTGTAATTATCAAAAAAAAATATTTAATGATGTATAAATTACTGTGCATATTAGTCACACATAATTAGTCACAATTAACAATCAATAAAACAAAAGAACTGAACTGCAATCTTTCTTGAATAACACTTCTATAAAAACTATCCGCATACAGAACGACATCTATGTATGTCGCATGACTTGGCCATAGATAGCATAATTTCTACGATCACTGAATATTACGCATTTCACAAGCAGATACTATTTATAGAAATGTGAACTAGATTTGTTCAAGAGTATATAAAAGGCAACTTTTATTAATTAAATCATTTATAATAATCTTACGATTGACAGTATCATTTGAAACCTAATTATGTCTGTTAGTGTCAAAGTTGTTAACCGATGTGATTCGGAAATGCGACGAATTAATTTGGAAGGCAAGAATTCAACCTCATACGAATATTTGGTGACAAAAGTTAGATCTGCTTTTAAAGTTTCCAAATATTTAGAAATTATTCTTCACTGGAAAGATGCCCAACATAATAGAATCGTATCGTCGGATGACCAACTTGTGGAAGCTTTGATGAACCGAAGTGATGCAAATCTTCATCTTGAACTGACAACACAACTCATATCAAGAAAACCAGAACATCCAGCAACTGTTCCCGCTCTTGCTGCTACTCCTCAAATACAAGAAATTGTCAGTGATGCACCGTCCACTCTTGATTTTGAGATAGAAAGTTTGAGTCTAAAAGCTCCAATTCACAGAGGCGTCTTCTGCGATATTTGCCGTAGTGGAGTGTCCGGAAACCGATACCAGTGTGTTGTATGTCCAGATTTTGATGTGTGTCACTCGTGCTTCATGAAAAATCAACATTCTGATCACAACATGATGGTATTTCGATGTCCTCAATTCAATTTTGATCAAAAGTCAGCGAAAAGACCAACCAATCCAGAACCTGTTCGACCTAAGCAGTCTCGTCTAGTTCCCAGAACAAATATTGGTTCTGCTCGAACAGAAGTCCAGGTTCCAGTAGAACCAGTTTCCCTTCCTAGACTACAACCATCTGCTCCTCATGTCTACCCTGATCTTCACGATGTAGAACCTGATGAACGACAAGATTTTGAGTCCTTCCAGCCGACTTCCATTCCAGACAATGTAAGAGAAGCTCTGACACAGATGCGAGCGATGGGCTTCCATAACGAAGGAGGCTGGTTGAGTGCGCTACTTGAGGAGAAGAATGGTGATATCGGTAGTGTTTTTGAGGTCATGGACACCTCTGTACATGTTCACTGACACTTTTTTAATCTGTTAATAATTTTCGGTTGTATCTACCTATACAGTTACTTAATGTATTTACTTTAATTTTGATATTTTATGCATTTATGACTTTTGTTTACTATAAATGTTAATTTGTATTATTTTTTGTATTTTTAAATATACAAATGTTTGTCATATTCATTGTTTAAATATACTTACTATAACATTATTTAAGTAATTATCTGTTTTTGATACTCTACTATAAATGAAATCCTTAAATGGATCTAATATATATATTTTTAATTTAAGAAATTATAATTATAATCATAAAAATATAATGATAAAATCCATCGCCATAAATACTTATCAGTTTTCCAGTTGAACAGCTTAGTATATATATTGTAAATATTTAATATTTGAAATAAAGTTAATATTCTAATACATTTAATAATTATCTGAAATGCTTCCAAAACCTTTTACTTAATCATTATTAGAGGACTTTTGTAAAAAGCGCATTTTTGACATGTTAAGTTGATTCTTTTCAAATAAAATATTTCATATTTATATTTATCCATTCAATTATATTCATATATATACATTTGTTTACAATCATAAATACAAGTGATTTATCTAAAAAAAATGCTCACTTAATTCACAACTTGTGTACCTCAAAATTTATCAAATCACTAACTAAATATTGAGAAATAATATAAAAGTATTTTAAAATTGCCCCAAAATTGCCTTAATATAGTTTTATTACGTTATGTTAATGAAGGTGTATTTTTTGTTCTTATATATACGTATATGAAGCTAAAAAAATAAAAATTATATGTTTAGTTTATTTATCAACAAATTTCACAATAAAACATTTAAGAAATATTCGAATGTATCCCAATAATAAGTTCTCTTTATACTGGTCCAGGCGCGGATCCAGTGGGGAGGGGGGTGGCTATGGTGGCTAGCCACCCCCCTTCAAAACTAGATTAATTTTTTTTTACTTTGAAAAATTCATTAAAATCAAGCATAGCAAAGGGGTCGAGGGTCTTTTAATTCGCTCTTTAAGAATATAATTTGCCTTATATCTAAAATTAAATGCCCCTCTATAAAATATTGTGTCTTTTTCCGACAATTCTCCGAAAGGACAATGCTTTTTTTGAATTGGTTATTTCAGTTTTAGGCTCAGAATTAAAAAAAAATTAAAAAATGTTTGCAAAACTCGGTGGATTGAAAGACATAGCACATTCAGCACAATAAATGAGCTATACGTTTACATAGTTTGGACGCTCGATGAAATTTGTATGCCATCTGATGATTTCACTCTTTATAAGAATGGGGAAATCTGGAACTGGGATACAGAAACTAGATCCAAGGCTAATGGAATACGCTACACATTCACCAGCTATGACCACATCGCCACCTTCATTATAGCAAAAGAAAGCTTAGAACCAATGCAACCAATTGTGTCGTGTCTGCAAGGAGAATTAATGGAAGTGTACCTTGGCTTCTAAAAGGTCGATGAAATTTCCAATTACTATTCATCAATCCGTACAAATGTAGATGACTGGTATGAGGAACTCTACTGCAAAGTGAACGAACTTGCAAAGTCAGTTGGCTGTCCTGAAAAAGCACCAAGACTGTATGGCAAACAAGTATACCGTTCTAATACACCTGCTACATCTCCTTCTGAATACAACAAACTTAATGTAGCGATTCCATTTTTGGACAAGATTTGTTCCAAGCTTAATGAAAGATTTTCGCCAAATAAAAGGGCTTATTTCGAATTGTGTGCCTTTATGCTTGACATAGTCGTCACTAAAAATAAGAATGAACTTGAAAGCCTTCCTGAAGAACAATCAAACAAATGGTATCAAGTACTTCCAAACCCTGATTCTCTTCACTCCGAATTGTTAAGGGGGAAACACCTTTGTCTTGAAGCCAGTCTTGGTTCAAAATCTGTGACCTATATTCTTCAGCATCATACTGACTCTATTTTCTTTCCTAACATACATGAAATGTTAAGGATTTTGGCTACATTGCCCATTGGAAGCTGTGAAGCGGAGCGCTCATTTTCTTGTACACGACATATTCATTCTTTTTTGAGGTCCATCATGTCAACTGAGTGGCTATCGGACTTGTGTGTCATTGCAATGCATCACACACGTATATCATTAACAACTCAACAAATTGTTGACAAGTTTATTGCAATACACCCACGGAAGATGCAAGCAAAATCACTTTTTTGTTAACTACAAACTACATCCCGAGAAAAAAACAGTCTAAAACTACTAAGTTCTTCCAAGTTCTTAGTAGTTACTACTAGTAATGAAAACCCATCGTATGAACCCATATTCTTAGTTACTACTAGTTGATACTAAGTTTTAGTCTGTTTTTTTTCTCGGGATACTACATACTTTTTACTCCATCATAGAACATTTCAGGTTTTGTTAACTAAATCCACATGGTACTTTTTACTTTATTGTATGTACATACAAAAATAGTTCTTTATTATAATAAATTTGTAACTCCATGCCCAGCACTTTATTATATCATTTTTTACAATAACATAACAATTACAAATTACAGAAACATTTTATACATATGTGATATATATGTGTTTTAAAAAATAATGTATTAAATAATAATAAAAAAATAAGATAAAATAACAATGATAAATTGAGAAAACGTTTGAGATAAATTGAGATATGTGCCCATTTTAATAACTAGCCACACCCCCATTCAAAATCCTGGATCCGCGCCTGCTGTCGAAGTATAAGAACTTAATTTATTTAGTTATATAGCCCCAAATAGTTTTAACATTTTCAAACATTTTTAGAAAGACAAACTATTAAAATATCATCATGTCAATGTTTTTGGACGTTGTCGTACATCTGCTCTTAAATCGGACTAATCCATCGTTGTCATTCAATTTGTATTTTTTTCGGTGGCAGCAAAATTGGGTGAACTATTTAAATAGAAAACTATCGAAGAGAGTTACACTGGTATCGATCGCTGGTCAGCTTTCAACTACAAAATTTATCGCGACATTAACAAAATATAAGCATTCATTATTTTGGAAAATCCTGAGACAAAAACTATTAGATATGTTTACTTATTTACCTTAACGTTATGGGTAGATTATTATACACATAAAACATTTGTTCTTTATTGAACAAGTATAGAAAATTATAATAAAATTTCAAAACGAATAGGGAATGAACAACAATATTTAAATCGCCATTAACCACTACATTCTTCACTAAATATATACTAATCTCTGCATCTAATTGCTTTTATATTTATATAGTTCACATGTGATTTTCTTCGTTAGGTGGTTTTTTTTAATTAAAAACCTGATTTAGAGAGTTAGATTGCGAGCAGAACTACTAATCAACCATTTAAGTGTTCTAAAAAATGGATTACACATTTTAAATAAATTATATATAATATTAAAATGACACAGAAATGCTACAAGGAAAACTACACCGACATTGTCGCTACCTAAATTTGTTTAAAATAATTGAAAAATAATATCTGCATTAAATAATAATTGATTACAAAATTTTTTGATATAATTTAAATAATTAACCATTTACAAAGAAATACAAACCTATATAAAAGTTGAAGAAATGATATAGTTAACCAAATGTTTCAGAAAAATATGAATTAGAATTACCCAATGAACACTATGATTAAAATTATTATAAGCAAGTCTTGAACTGAAAAAATGATATAAATATTATCTTGATAATAGTTTACAAAAATTAAAATAATGAATTAAAATAAAGTTATTATTCTATATGTAAGAATATTTTTGCAACTGAGTAGATATTTAAAAGGAGCACAACAAATTTTATAGTTATCAAGTGTTAGGGGTGATTAGAAATCGGTCGGTAATAATTCAAAAATTATGTATTTTTTGAAGTTAATTAATTATCTCGGTTAACAGGATTATTCACGATATTCAAGACTTCCTCGATATCACCATTTTTTTCCTGAAGTAGCGCACTCAACCAGCCTCCTTCGTTGTGGAAGCCCATCGCTCGCATCTGTGTCAGAGCTTCTCTTACATTGTCTGGAATGGAAGTCGGCTGGAAGGACTCAAAATCTTGTCGTTCATCAGGTTCTACATCGTGAAGATCAGGGTAGACATGAGGAGCAGATGGTAAAAATTGAGATGGAAATCGTGCGTTATTAGGTGATTGTGAAAAATCAGATGGTTGTGCAATCGCAGGTTGTTCTGGGACATCAGGCTGTTGAAAATTGAATTGAGGTATCCGAATGACCAGCATGTTGTGCTCGGAATGTTGATTTCCCAGGAAGCACGAATGGCACACATCGAGATCAGAACAGATAACACACTGATACCGGTTTCCTGATATTCCACTGCGACAAATATTACAGAAAACTCCTCTGTGAATTGGAGCATTGAGGTTGAAACTATCCATCTCAGACACAAGAGTGGACGGTGCACCACTGCTTTCTGTTTGAGGTTTGGGAGCCGGAGCAGGATTTGGAGGTTGGGACTCACTTGATATTTGTTGCGTTTCCAGTTCAAGGTACAGAGTAGCTTGACCACAAGACCTCAAAGCTTCTTCAAGTTCGTCATCTGATGAAATGGTTATATAATCTTCTTCGTCCTTCCAATAAATTTTACTGACAACATTATCCCCAATATTAAAAGCAGATTGGATATATGTCATTAAAATGTTGAATGATGTGGATTCTTCATCGGGAATATTAATGCGTCTCATTTCTTGGCCCGATCGTTTTGTAACTTTAAAACACTTCATTTTGATAATAATTTTGAAGATAACTGTTCAATTTTCAACTGTTAGTAGGAATATTTTCTTATTCTAAGCTAAAATTTCTATATGTTGCAGATTGATTATAGCAACGAACAGTTGACGTTGTTGCTATTAATAGCTCTGAATCCTAATAATAAACCTACGATCTGTATACTATAGTTAATATTCTTTCTATAATAACCCGTTTAGCGTTATATGTATAATATTGTTGATTATTATTTAGGTATATGGTATTATTATGTTAGAAGTGGATATGACTTATATAATTCGATATTAAGTTATAATATGATATTGAGTTATAATGTAAGTTATACTAAGTTATAATAAGCTATACCTACGTTTTAATAAGTTTTAATAAGTTATATCATTTATAAGTAATGGGAGGTTATATCATTTATAAGTTATAATAAGTTTTAGGTTAATAGAAGCTGTCACCGTATGCATATTCTGTTCTTTTAATATAATATCCAATTTATTATAATATTTTAAATATCTATAATATTTAAAGCACAAATGCTCAAATAGCGATAAACGATATTTTACTAATTTACCTGCTGAAAATAATTGCAAAGTATATAGAGTGATTAGACAGGAATTTCTTTAATCGCAAACTATCATGAAGCCAAGGGTACGTAGCTAGATTCAAACCGCAGACCTACTGGTTTATTATAGGCCCGTATGTTAAATACCGCTATGCTAGGCTCCCTTTAAAAAACTTTCGTGGATAGTAAGACTTATTAACTTTAGTACTTAACCTTAATAACATTATAATTATTATAATATTTGAGTGGTTTTGATTGTTTGAACTATGTGACGGCGATGAAACTTTCAATTTTTAATTATTCACTGAATAAATGTATGTTTGAAACACGGATACGTTCATCTAAAATTTACAAATATAATGTTGGAGGACGGATGATTTGTTAAAAGCAAAAATAATTATTTATCTAATATTGGATTTTATTTATTCTGAGCCAGAGAATTATTTTTTATATCTTAAACCTATCAAATTTAGCGTAACTCAAGAAGGAGAATATTTCCCTTTCTTTTTAGTTTTATATTATTTGAACAGACCAAATTGCACCACACTCACTGATGCGCAACACTAGTTTGCTACAATTATGAAATGTAGATATTATTCTCCAATGAAGTTTGAAAACAATTATCCTGTCTTAAATCTAATACAGATGGATTTAGTGAACAATTAATGGATTTATCAATAAAATATTGTACACTGGAATCCGCCTAAATATTACGGTTAATAAAATAAGCAGTTTATTAAAATCAAAATGCGAAGAACGGATTTGTTAATATCTCTCTCCTTTGATTAAAATAGCGTATATCTAATTATAACAATAAAATTTCATATATAAACTCCAAGTAACATATAAAATTACAGATATAATTTTAATAATTGATATTAAAAAATAAACATTAATTACTAATTTATTATTTTTAAGTTGTATACTACTTTTAGGAGAATACTGTTTCAAGCAGTTTAATTTTTTTCTTCTAATTTTATCAATTTCGATATTTAAAACGTATTATTAAATTAAAATGAGTAAATTAATATGGACAATTATATTTTGGTATATATATTATTACGTATATTGGAATCGTTATTTTTCATTAGGAAACTTGTTGATTTTAATTGCTTGCTGGCTTATTAGTGCAGCCAAATGCAATACAACAGATGCGACTTCTATACGCAATATCTGATATATAGACTCTTCAAATGGCGGCGTATGCAACTAATTATTAAATATAATTAAACAAAAATAATTAAAATTTAGTAAAATCAAATTTTTTAAATCAATTAATAAAAATCAGCACCTAAATATTTCCCTGGGAAATCATGTAAAGTCACTTATTAAATAAAAATATATTAATTATAAGTAAATTTTATGAAAAATAAGTTTATTTTTTTACTGACAGATTTGCTTAACAACTAGTTTAGAGACGAGTCTCTTAATTTACCTCCTTACTCTATTCTTAATACAGTCAAATTGTCACTTTATCAAATCAATACTTCTGTTATAAAAATCAAAGAAATATTTTTTGCTATTGTAAAATTGTCTAATGAAAGATAATTTCTATGAATTTGTGATTATTTGAGCTGACAAGTGAGACTTACTGTTTAGTTAGAATTTATTATACATTTATATACCTATACAGATGTGTCCAATTTTTTTCTTTATCCTTAATTATTATAATTTACACAATAAATATTAATTGATTAATATAATTATTTTATTTGTAATTTTTAAAGGAAATATCTTTGTTGCTATAGAGTCATTTGATTTTAATAATATTGCTAAAGAAATTTATTTAAATTTTTTAACGTGTCGATAGAGACTAAGATATTGGATTTAATAAATAAGACACAACAATTTATTCAATATTATCTGAATGACATAAAATATGATTATTAAAAAGAAAATTATAATAATTTAAATGATGATGTAAGGTACATATTTATTACTTAGTCACTTACATCGCCTAAATAGGGTTGCAGTGAAGCATCATAATTTGTGCATTTCTTGTTAACCAATATTATATTTGTGACGAACGCAAGCACATCGATTTTCTAAAATTATACCCTCACCCCGCAAATGTCAGTTAGTTTTATTTAGTCTAACCTTCTGCTTTCGTCTGTTGTACGTTTCATATAAGGATAAAAGAGTTCTAGAAAGAGATCTGTCTTCATTCCTTCTTATATGATTGTAATTGTTGTTAACTTATAACTTAATTGATTTAAAATTTACTCCATTAAAAACATAAAAAATATCATGGATATAAATGTTGCTTACAAAGAAGACGATGATTTCATGGTTGTAACAACTGATAATGATGAACTAATTACAATACTGTCGGAGGATCCTAACAACATTTCAGAGCAACAATCCAGCCAAATGGGAACCTTTAGACTAATAGGCCAAATGGAACCCAATCCTTTAGCTACCCGAAGCAACAAACCTCCATTAGGAGCAACTGAAGCTCCCAAACAGCGATTTTGCCGCTTTTGTATGGAACAAATTTTAAATAATAACCGATACCAGTGCGTCGTCTGCTCTGACTTCAACATCTGTCATTCGTGTTTTTTGAAAGACAGACATTCTGAGCACAACATGTTGGTCTTTCGATGTCCGCCATTCAATCCGATACCTGTTCAACCCCAACCTCAACCTCCCAGGACAAATATTGGTTCTGCAGCTCAAAGAGAAGTCCAGGTTTCAGTAGAACCAGTTTCCCTTCCTAGACTACAACCATCTGCTCCTCTTGTCTACCCTGATCTTCACGATGTAGAACCTGATGAACGACAAGATTTTGAGTCCTTCCAGCCGACTTCCATTCCAGACAATGTAAGAGAAGCTCTGACACAGATGCGAGCGATGGGCTTCCATAACGAAGGAGGCTGGTTGAGTGCGCTACTTGAGGAGAAGAATGGTGATATCGGCAGTGTTTTTGAGGTCATGGAAGTAAACCGGTCTAGACCTTGCAATTAAATGATTTTGTACATTTTTATTGTATTTACTCTTTATGTGATATTATTCTTATTTTCATTCGATAAATGTAAATTACGTCTACTTCTATCTGTCAAACACTTTTATTTTATCATGCATTGTGGATTTTATTTAATATGTATTTTTGTCATGAAGTTTTGTATATATGTATGTATTAAAAATTAAATTTTAATGAATTATATTCTGCAAAATGTTTCTTTAATGTAAACACAGCTGAAAATGATGAAGTTTAGATAGTGTTGGATCTCAAACCAGTATTTAAAATTGGTAGGTTTGGGTGGAGCTAAGTCTTTGACTAACTAATTTTATACATTTCGAAGACTGGCGATCATATAATTATATTTAAATTTTGTAGTAAAAAGCTGACTAGCGATCGATACCAGTGTAACTCTCTTCGATAATTTTCTATTTAAATAGTTCACCCAATTTTGCTGCCACCGAAAATGAATACAAATTGAATGACAACGTTGGATTAGTCCGCTTTAATAGAAAATGTACTAACAACGTCCGAAAACCTTGACATGTGGTTCATATTTTACTAGTTTGTCTTTCTAAAAATGTTCTTATTATACTTGGGATATACATTCAGATATTACTTAAATGTTTCATTGATGAAGAAATTTGTCGAAAATTAAACTAATAATAAAGTTTTTATTTTATACGTATAAGAACAAAAATAAGACTATTCATTAACATAACGTAAATATATATATATAGTCAATTTTAATGCTATGTTATATATATATTCCACGTCATGTATATTGCGCAATTATATTAACTGATCCTATTATCAAAGGGAACGTTCAGTAAATAGTCAGTTGGTGATTTGATACATTTTGAAGTATATTGAAGATACGCACATATTTTTATAATGTATGAGTTCAATTAATTAAAATCCATTTTGTGTATTTAAATTAAATGGATAACTAGTTTATGTATTTAATAATTATATACTACACATATAATAGAGGATATATATGGACATTCAAAGTTGTCATCTAATCAGACACAAAAATAATGTTGACTTAAATTAGTGCCCAGTTTATTATTTAAAAGTGTAGAAACGTCACTGTGTTCACTATAAATACTATATATTGTGCATATATATATATTGTAAAATTAATTTACAAAAAGATATGAAAACATTTAATTATCTAGAAATAAAATTCGTTTAGATCCATTTAGGGTTTTCATTTATTGCAGAATAGCCAATAACACAAAGTTACTTAAATAATGTAGTAAGTATATTTAAACAATACGTATGACAAACATTTGTACATTTTAAAATACAAAAAATGAATAATACATTAATTACTAAATAATAATTAAATACATTAATTAATATATTAATACAAATTAATTAATACATTTTAAGTAAACAAAAGTCATAAATGCATAAAATATCAAAATCAAGGTAAATACACTAACTGTATATGTAATAAGTTATAAAAACTACAATCGAGTATTATTAACTAATTAAAAAAGTGTTAGTTAGTGAACATGTACAGAGGTGTCCATGACCTCAAAAACACTACCGATATCACCATTCTTCTCCTCAAGTAGCGCACTCAACCAGCCTCCTTCGTTATGGAAGCCCATCGCTCGCATCTGTGTCAGAGCTTCTCTTACATTGTCTGGAATGGAAGTCGGCTGGAAGGACTCAAAATCTTGTCGTTCATCAGGTTCTACATCGTGAAGATCAGGGTAGACATGAGGAGCAGATGGTTGTAGTCTAGGAAGGGAAACTGGTTCTACTGGAACCTGGACTTCTGTTCGAGCAGAACCAATATTTGTTCTGGGAACTGGACGAGACTGTTTAGGTTGAATAGGTTCTGGATTGGTTGGTCTTTTTGCTGACTTGTGATCAAAATTGAATTGAGGACATCGAATTACCATCATGTTGTGCTCAGAATGTTGATTTTTCATAAAGCACGAGTGACACACATCAAAATCTGGACATACAACACACTGGTATCGGTTTCCGGACACTCCACTACGGCAAATATCGCAGAAGACGCCTCTGTGAATTGGAGCTTTTAGACTCAAACTTTCTATCTCAGAATCAAGAGTGGACGGTGCATCACTGACAATTTCTTGTATTTGAGGAGTAGCAGCAAGAGCGGGAACAGTTTCTGGATGTTCTGGTTCTCTTGATATGAGTTGTGTTGTCAGTTCAAGATGAAGATTTGCATCACTTCGGTTCATCAAAGCTTCCACAAGTTGGTCATCCGACGATACGATTCTATTATGTTGGGCATCTTTCCAGTGAAGAATAATTTCTAAATATTTGGAAACTTTAAAAGCAGATCTAACTTTTGTCACCAAATATTCGTATGAGGTTGAATTCTTGCCTTCCAAATTAATTCGTCGCATTTCCCGATCACAACGGTTAACAACTTTGACACTAACAGACATAATTAGGTTTCAAATGATACTGTCAATCGTAATATTGCTATAAATGATTTGATAAGTAACATTAATTAAAAGTTGCCTTTTATATATTTTTGAACGTATCCCGATCACATTTCTATAAATAGATTCCCATTTCCAGCCTGTGATATTGCGTCAATGCGTCATTAATCCTGTGTTCAAGTCATGTGACATAGTCATTCTTAGATGTCGTTCGGTACGTGAATACTTTTTATAGAAGTGTCGACACTTCTAGATAATTCTAGATAGATTGCAGTTTAGTATGAAACTTCTATTGTTTTTATAAACATATTTGTTTAATATGTTGTTTGTTTTCGTGGGTGCTTTGGAAAATGATGTGTGATTAATATTCATAGTAAATTACATATTAAAAATCTTAAAAACTAATTAGTCATACATAGTTGACCTAATAAATAATATTTTTGATGTAAGTGTTGAAGTGTATTTCATCTTTATGTTATAGTGAAAAAACCTTACTAACTGCATTATTATCTTTAATCCTATTTATTTTGTCATAAACTGTTCTTATATGATTGTGTACCTTTAGTTTACATTTGGTTTATTATAGTGTAAAGAAGGTCTGATCCGCCGATCTATTATATAATCCTAATTTGAAATTTCACACTATGAAAATTTTAAATTAATTTGACTTACTTTCATGCAAATCCAAATATTTTCAAAATCATTTATTTGTATTATTGTAATTATCTAGATTAAAGTAATATTAGAAAAATAAACCTAGATATGAAAGTTTTTAATGTTTTAAAATATACAATTGCTCTGACTAAATATGGTAAACATACATATCTTATTTGTACAACGAGATTATCTGATTATGTATCCATGAGTGCGTACAGATAGTTTT
>JAUZNC010055968.1:0-14374 GCA_034780395.1 Vannuccia rotundouncinata | reverse complement strand
CTTTCTCACATCATTTATAAATTTTGGCAAAATGAATTCCATATCACCTTTCGACATTTCATTCAGATTTTTTAAAATCATTAATTCGTTTGAGAAGGTATTCAAAATATTTGTATTTCTTGCATTATTGTATTCTTCAAAAACGATTTTTGTCCATTTTGATTTTGACTGACTTGATGATGGAATTTGGATTTTATTACAACTTTATATTGTTTTACTATGTTTCATTAGTCTATTAGTTAAACATTGTAAAAATATGTGAAATATATACTTTTAAAAAGTATCTAAAAATAGTTCTAATTGATTAGAATTTGGAAAATTTGTAAAAAAAATACTTTTATTTTTATTTTTTAGTCACTTGAATTTGAGAGGTTGCCTTAAATGGGATGAGCCTGAATATACTCTATTGATGGTGGGTGCCATAGCCTAAACCCTTGAGACGAATGTCTGTGGAACACCATGTCAGCTATTGATCAGTAAGCTCATTGAGCATTGTAAGATAACTCTTTTTCCATATTAGTTGGCAGGATATTTGTACAAAACGGATATGACGGATTGCATGACAAGAATTGCTACTGTTTAAATTTTTAAAAAGAATATATAATATGTTCAGTGTATATTTTTGATATTATAATTTTTATATTTATTTAGAAGTCAAATGAAAAATTTATATTAATCCTATCAAGGCCCAGAAGACACAGCCAAATTTTCAATAATATAAAATACTTGTAATATTTTAAAAGTCATTTAAAAATGTGTTTAAATTCAAATTATCGCCCACGAGACACACCCAAATTACTTATAGTTTATAATTCATGCAATATTTATTTTTGAAGTCATTAAAAATGTTATATTTTTGAAATTATTGCCCAAGGAGCCAAGCATTAATTTTAATAGTTTAAAATACTTGTAGAATTTTTTAATTTTCATTTTTCTTATTTTCAAGTTTTACTTCTCTCCTACACATTCCGATCAATCTCAATTCTTACCATTGATATTTACGACTTTTGCCTCCTTTATCCACTAAAATGTGCACTACTTCTGATACCATAATTGAGGCGACATTTCTACCGTTAATCCCCGCTATAAAGGTTGGTCCTTATCGATGCGTAAAGTTCCAAAAGAAGTCTCTTCACTTTATCGATGTGAAATTAACCTGATGTTCATCTCTGCTTTTCATTAGTTCAGTCTTTATCAATCTAAAGAGTCCTATCGAAGATGAAATTCTCGGATCTACGTAAACTCCTGAGTGGAATGAATCTCAAGATCATCTTATCTCTAATATCGAATGTCTAATATGGAGTTTCAAACATTAAAAAAATGACCTAATTTCTGTCCAACACGAAGGAGTCTTCTAAAACCTTTGAGAGAGATCTTCATAGTTAGACCAAATTAGCGAGCAACTTTCAGAGAGAACGCTGACATATACTGGTCCAAGTTTGGGCGCATCGTAAATAGCTGCATTCGAACAGGCAATTCATTAGCTTTTTCCTATGAAATCTATTTTTAAAAACTCATTCATTCTACGCAGATGTATATATAATATGAAATCCATTTGACCTAGCATATATACTTAAATACAATTCACTATTTTCCATGTTTATCGGTAATATGAGATTATATGTTTACTGTATTTCATATAGGATATTCTTCAAAATTACTATAACTAGGCATACAATTATATAGGTAAAATGTATTATAACATTATATTATACTAAAATTGAAATATCTTTCTATTATAAAAAAGTGAATATATTTATATATTATAAGTACCTATAGGTATATTGTACTTTCATATAATTATTATACGTTTGCTATTTATTGGAATTTGTATTCTCATTGTCTGCTAAATAGACAATTTTATCAACAAAATATTATATATGTAGCTCCTATAATAGTATACAAATATTTTATGTACGACTCAAATTTACCTAATCTCTATATATATATATAAATTTTCGTTTTTGAAATTTGAGAATATTATGCAACTAGTCTAAATAACAGCTGCATTTCTAGCTGTGTTGTGTTTATACATAATTGTGATTGTCAGTTCAGAGTTTCAATTTCACAGACTGTCGACTTTAAGTAGTAGGTATAAATATAGTATTAATTGAATTGAAACCAGTAGGCTAGTATAAAATCATGTCGAAATCGTGTATATAACCATATCATTGTATAATTTCATTTACGAATTGCTCACGTTTTCAACATGATTTTATACTCGCCTATACTGGTTTTAATTTAATTATATATTATTGTATTTTACAATTTTATATTATATTAATACCCTTTATTTCTACTATATTATCAATAATATTCTATATATATATAATATACATATATTGTTATATAGGTATTCTATTTAGTATTTTAGTGTTTCATTATTGTGTACTCCTTATTGTACAATTTCATATAGTATTGCGTATATCTTATATACATAATACTTATTTGTATACTTGGATTCTAGTGATCAGGATTCAATGGAATCACTTTCGTCTTTATCATCTGTCTTGTCTAATCCTTCCATTATATAGATTAGATAAAACCCCAAAATGGAATAAGGTTTTTCCTGGGGTAGATAATAGGCTTCAAGTCATTTTATTTTTCTATGTGCGGGCTGAACATTTTTACCAATGATCTCAACGAAGCTCAACTGTCTTGTGCAGGGAGTCATGAATATGTGACTGAATCTCTCAAATTGTATTATCAATGACCGCGCTAGGTACTTTGAAACTAAATGACAAAGCATGACAACAAAATTATATATGTTCGGATTTCAAAAAATCAAACATCAAGAACTTAGATTGATTTTCCTTTGTGTTATAATAGTTATGGGGGTTATAAGTGCGAAGCCAGATTATTATTTATACAGATATACTTATATCACTATACCAGCACCATTCATGCTTCCAAAAGCACCCGATCGTAATGCAAATAATCGATTTTTAACAAATTTTACGTTTATTTCATTTAAGACTTCCCGAAATTATTGTTCACGTGACATTGAAACTCTGAACTGACAATCACAATTATGTATAAACACAACACAGCTAGAAATGCAGCTGTTATTTAAATTAGTTGCATAATATTCTCAAATTTCATTAATAAAAAGTTAAATATATATATAAATAGAGATTAGGTAAATTTGAGTCGGACATCTGTATATATACATATTTTATATACATAAAATATTTGTATACTGCTATTATAGGAGCCTTCGCTACAAATATAATATTTGTTGATAAAAGTTTCTATTTAGCAGACAATGAGAATACAAATTCCAATGAATTGCAAACGTATAATAATTATATGAAAGTACAATATGCCTAAAAGTACTTATAATATATAAATATATTCGCTTTTTTTACAATAGAAAGATATTTAAATTTTAGTATAATATTATTTTATAATACATTTTACCTATATATTTGTATGCCTAGTTATAGTAATTTTGAATAATATCCAATATGAAATACAGTAAACATATAATCTCATATAACCGATAAACATGGAAAATATTGAATTGTATTCAAGTATGGATACTAGGTCAAATGGAGTTCATATTATATATACATCTGCGTGGGAGGCTATTGAATGTGTCCCACCATATTAGCTGCTATTATAAATGACGGAAAAATAATTAACCAATGAGGACACAATAAGGACACCAACTAACAATTTTGAATTTATATAACCGTTTAGAAAAGTAACTCTTCTGTCCCTGAAGACCGTGAAGAAAGGTTAAATATAAATACAATAATAATTATAAGATATTTTGTGAATTTATTTTTTTAAGGATTATTATGGACTCTTATGGCTTTTGATGAATTTTTAGCAATGATAAAATTTGTTAAAATACGTTAAAATGAAATAAATATTTATAAATTCATTCAAATCTCCTGAATGTAAAAAAAATAATAATTAGTGATATTTAGATATTTTAAGGATATTTATGGATATTGAAGAGTTTTTTTATGGATTTTTATCAATAATAAAATTTGATTAAATACGTTAAAATATGATAAATGTGTAATAAAATCCTTAAAATATTGCAAATGTTTATAAAATTTGATATTTGACCCTCCTACCTTCTCAGGGAATTTACTTGTCGGAAGAAATGGGGCAAAACTCTATACTATTTTTAAAACTTTTAGAACTTGAACTAGATGATTCAACTGCTTGTAATTGAAATATTTCTACTCTATTATATGGTTAATAATTATGCTGTAAATAAGTATTAGACGAGTCGTTCAGTGATTAGAGCGTCGAACTAATAATTTGTAAGTCATCGGTTCCAATCGCATCTTCACTATATTTTATATTATAATAATTATTTGTTATACATTTTTCCAGTATCGTTAATGATTGTGTTGGATGATTATGATTATAGATGTGGTGAGAAATTTGCATATTGACCATATATTTAATAAAATGTACTATTCTTTTTGGATAAAACTATTTTTTCTCCTTTTAAATATTCTCATAATATGAAAAAAATAAAAAGATTAATTAATAAAAATTAAATTTATTGAAAGGGAGGGAAAAGCATTTAAATGGTATGAAAATCTGAATATCTCAATATAAAATAGTACAACATTTATTCTTATTATATGGATGTTTCCTCACTTTTATTCATAGTCAGATTAACTGCTTAGAAAAACAGAATCGCTGAATCGTCTTCAACTGGCATGAAGGAGTGTGTGAAGATCATTAATTTGGTGAGATCTCGAATTTTTATCAACTTCCTTAGTAGGTATAGTGCTTCTTTGCAGGAGTAGTAAAATCCCCCGAAATTAGAGAGTTTATTGGAAGAAAAGTAAAGAGTTATTATCCAAATCGTCCGTATCCATCATTATACAAGTAAGTTAGTTTTGCTTTTTAAATTGGATCATGGCGAACTTTGACGATTCTCAAGTTTAAAATGACAGCTTTATCCGTATTACCGTGCTGCAATTGAAACGAAGAAAATATTTATATTTACCCGCGGACAAATTATTTAACTTCATTGGGTTGTCAGTCCAATTGAAGCTAGTCGCGGTGCGCCCAAACTTAGCCTAGTATATGTCGCGTTCTCTCTGAAAGTTTCTCGCTCATTTGGTCTAGTTCATCCTTGATAAGTCCTTTAGATTGATAAAGACTGGACTAATGAAAAGCAGAGTTGAGCCTCAGGTATATTTCACATCGATAAAGTGAAGAGACTTCTCTGGGAACTTAATTCATCGATCGATAAGGATCAACCTTTATATCGTGGATTAGCGGTAGAAATGTCGCCTCGACTATGGTATTAGAAGTAGTGGACATTGTAATGGAGAAAGAGACTGAGTGACAAAAGTCGTAGAAATCAATGGTAATTGGAATGTGTAGGAGAGACATAAAACTTAAAAATAAGAAAAAATAAAATTTTAAAAAAATACAAGTATTTCAAATTATTAAAATTTGTGCGTGGCCAATAATTTGAATGATTTCAAAAAATAAATATTGCATGAATTTATTCGTAATTTAGGTGTGGCTCGTGGGCGATAATTTAACACTTTAAAAAATATTACAAGTATTTTATATTATTGAAAATTTGGGTGTGTCTCCTTGGCCTATTACTTCTAAATAAATTTAAAAATGATAATATAAAAAATAATATATACACAGCACATAATATATATTGTTATTAAAAATTTAAACATTAGCAATTCTTGTCATGCAATCCGTCATATCCGTTTTGTACAAATATCCTGCGAAATAATATGGCAAAAGAGTAATCTAAAAAGGCTCAATTTACTGATCAATAGCTGACATGGTACTCTACAGACATTTGTCTCAATGGTTTAGGCTTTTGCGCCCGCTATTAATAGAATATATTACCCACATCCACGCAGGCTCATCCCATGCAAGGCGACATCATAAATTAAACTGAATTGAAGTATATGTACGCATGATAAGATTATATTAGAACTTTGCATTGCTATACTGTGTCTCATTTGTCAAATAGTTACTCATAGTAAAATATATATTCAATATAATATACTCTTAAAAATATCTTAAAATTGTTATAATTATTTGATTAGAGTTTGGAAAATTGAAAAATATTATTAATTATTTTAATTTATTTTATTTCATTTCAATTTTTTAATTTTTATTTTAAAATTTTGAATTTATAAATGTTTGAAATTTTGTTTTGAAATTCGAATTCTCCATATGCTATCAGCCTCGATAACTATTTAATCAGGTTTTTAGTAAAATCAAATTCTCCATACGCAATATTTACTCATGACTTAATAATTAAATACATAACTTACTCTGAATAAATGGGATAATATTTTGGATGATGAAACAGAAAGATAATGATTATAACATTATAGCGGTCGAAGAATTGGAAAAAATATAACAGAATAAATGTGAGAGAGACTGCCAAGGAGACGACCGTAGTAGAGCTATCAGAATTTAACTCATTAAGGGGCGCGGAAATTTAACAATTAAATGTGCGCAAAAGTTTATCTAGTAAGGGTGCAGTTTATTCAAATAAAACATCTTTTGTTGACCAAGAGATCACTTTCTGATACTACTCATTATATTATTTTGTACTCGTTTATTATATAGAAATCGGAATGTCCTTAAAATATTTCTTATCACAATTTTGAGTATCGAGAAATGAAATTAATGTATTTTTTTAAAAAACATTTGTAGTAATTAGTTGTACTTATACTCTTTCAGAGGAATTTTTACATTTTTTGCTTATATTTTAATTTTTGAAAATTGACAAACAACTTTTTTATTCGCTAAGAAGTATACTCACTACAAAACATAAACACCATATAAGAATAGGACTCTCTGATTTATCGATATCTATCAATATTTCTTAAACTTATTAATTTGTTATAGTATAAGTGACTAATGAAATCATGAAACTCATTATTTCAAATGTTAACAGTAGTATAAGATGGGTAACTCTAACTCATGACTCATTACCCCCCACCACAAAAATAACAACATATATTTTAAATTTGAGTTCTACATCTATAAATAGGAAAAATTATTGGACGCCAACCCCCCTACACACGTAAATTTTCTCGAAGGGCTTAATGTAAATGCGCTTGGTTAATAATACAATATTAAATAAATGTTAAGAATTTAATTTATTTTTCAATAAAAACTTGACGAAATATACTATTGATACCTGATAACTGGTAAGGAGTTCATAAATGTTAATGACCACAATTACTATATAGCATATGGAGAATCGAACTTGCGATTAAAAACTTGATTAAATATAGTTATCGATACCTGATGAACATTTTTGATTTTTGTCAATACTTTGATTTCGAACAAGATAGTAAAGGATTGAATTAATTTTAATAATCATATTTACTATATATTATATGGAGAATTTGAATTTGAATTTTTGATTAAACATTTGATTAATTATAGTTATCGATACCTGATGAACACTTATTGATTTAAATAAATAATTTGATTTTTATCAATATAGTGATGGATTTAAATAATTTTAAATTCATAAATTATTATTTTATTTACCTAAAACAGATTTTTGAAATATTTTGTGCATTTTTACAAACTAAACCATTACTAAAAATTCCTTGAGATATCCTTAAAAGTTCCTAAATATCCTTAAAAATCTCAAATTTATTATTTTATTTACATTTAACAGCTTTTAACAAAATTTTGAAACATATAGAACATTTTAAACATATTTCAGAAAATTACAGATATTTTTTTGCTTTTTGTCTTTAAGATTCTATAAAAAGGAATAATATAAGCGTTTAATTTATAAAATTTTCAAATGTTCTTCAAATGTTTTAAATAAGACTCAAATTTAAGTAGCCACTCCCTGATTTGAGAGAACTACCATGATTTGAGAAGATTTCTCAGATTTGAAGAAGACTAGCCTGAATTTGAAAAGACGGCCCATACTGACTACTTCTTTAAAAGTAATAAATTAATTACTTCTTAATTGTTAAAACATCTCCACACATCTATTAAAAACATTCAAGTTATCTTGATTACTTTCAATATCTATATAGTAATGTTGGGTATCTATATTGTCCTAATAACTCTTCCGTTCTGTCCCCCACATTTTTTTGCTTCTCATAAAAGGGAACGGCTTCATAAGTTTTGGTCTTATTTGAAAAATTTGAAGAAAATTTGAACAATTTATTAATTGAACGCCTAAATGCATTTTTATGGAATTTTTAGCACTTTTGGTAAACAAAAATATATTATCAGATTTTTCTGAAAAATGTTTGAAATTTACTAAATGTTTCAAAATTTCGTTAAAAGCTGTTAAATGTAAATAAAATAATAATTTATGGATTTAAAATTATTTAAATCCATCACTATTTTAATAAAAATCAATAAGTGCTCGTCAGATATCGATAATTATATGTAATTAAGTTTTTAATTGAAAATTTGTAATCTACATATGCTATATACTAAATATGGCCACTAAAATTATTGAAATCCCATACAATCTTGGTAAAAATCAAAGTTTTGGCAAATATCAACATTTTTTTCTTCATATATTTAGATGTAGAACTCAATTTTATTTAATTTTTTTTGGGGGTGGTGATGATGAGTTAGAGTTATCCAACCCATACTACTGTTAACATCAATTCAGTTATCTTTCAAATGGATGTAAGAATATAGTTTTTGTACATGAAGTGTTTAGAATATATTACAAGCATGGACCGCTATTTAAAATAAGCCAATCGAAATTATAAAAATGTTTACTAACTTCTATAGTAATTATTTTATTTTGATTATTCTTATATTGATTTATATAATCTTTTATTATCAAATATTTAGAAAATCTGAAGATGAAGTTTCTTTTTGCAATAACAATTATTATTATGATTATGGCATTGTTTTCTGAATCAGCTCCAGTTGAGAAACGTAAAGAGGAGAGTAAGAATTATGTATTTAAAAAAAGTTAAATTTTTTATTAACCATTGCAAATACTTCACATTAAAACAAAATAATTTTATTAATAGAATAATAATGAAGTAATAATGAAGTAACTACTGAAATATAAGCTACGTCTAATTTATGCACAATTATCCAAAACTATAGAAAGCTTTCTCAAATTGAATTGGATTTTATATATATATAATGTGTTACCTATTGCAGATTGGTGTCTGAAATTGATAAAAGAATTTGGAGGATGTTGGTAAGTATATAGAATTATAATTACACTGAAAAGATATATTTTTACTATTAAAAAAAAGATTAGGAAAATTAAATTTAGAAAATAACTTTTTAAAATATAATACAGTACATGAAAAATCTTTTACTGTGGTTTGGTATTTTTTTGTAAATTTTGAATCCAAAACCTTCTTTACTCTTAATAGCGATGGTGCGGGTTACCTCCCGTTAGGAGATAAAGACTGCAAATATGGTCAACTATGGTGAAAAGAAATACTGTTCTGAATTTAAAAAGCAGTTCACATACTGTATTCATCCTTATTATATTGATATTATATGGTTATAATATTATATACATATTATTTACTTAATGACATGTACTTATATTTCAAATAAAATTACAGTATGACAATATATTAAAGTTTTGTGATTATATATTATAAACCGGAATATTAATTGATCTGTTCATTTCTATTGAAACATTATTTATAAAAAATGTAAAAATCATTATAATTTAAACGAGAAACTATTGCTGGATGTATATTATATTATTATATAAATTGCTGGATTAAAAAAAATATATATAGAAAATCATATAATAATTTTATTACATTTCGTAATACTTCGTAATATACCAATTCCCCTAGAATGGAAACATTTCATATCAACGACTTAGTTATCTTGTAAAATAAATAAATCATTAACAGTTTGATAAATCATAATAATTTTTATTTAAGTATCTATAGATTTTTGTGTTTTTGCTATAATGTGTATTGAAGATTTTGATTGTTGATATGGTCGGTTGTTAATAAAGGTATATAGTACTGTAGGAACTTAAATAACTTTGATGCAACAACAACAACAAGTGGGGAATACTGATGGATTTATTGATGCTTATTATCATTGTTGCATTTTATTATAGACTCTTGAAAACACGTTTAAAGGGGAAATAAATGTCAATATGTCGACACATCGATTAAAGTTTTTTTAATTAAAAACAATAGGAAACTTTAGTAAACTAGATTGGACATCTAAAATATTTCTATACTAAAGTATGTTGCATCATCGCGTGTATGTCAAATCCAGAGTTGTGATTGGTTAAATAATTTGAAAATAACTTTAACAGAACATTAAAGAAATCTAAAAACGAATTATCCATGCTAACAAACTCTCGAAACAACCAATCTGCCTATAGTTTTGTATAACTATAATTTAAGTCTGACAATCAATAGTTTAGAATGATTAGTGACATATACGGTTTCCCTTTATAGTATAGTAATTTGTGAACTATAGAACGGCCGCGTAAGCGTCAACATTTTAAATATGAATTCTTCTTTGCCCGCCTTTCCAGAAAAAACACTGATTACTGCTATGTGGCCTCGGAGGAAAAGACCCCTATGCCCCCCCCCCTGCCCTTTGGCACCGGGTGTTTAGCTGGGGTGCTCTGGCTACCAGTCCTCTATCGTCACATCGGGTTCCTGTTGTGACATTGGTTATCGGGCTTTGTTCATTATTCCACTGTTCTTCTAATGACTAGGTTGTTAGGAGGGGAAGATTTATGTTTAAATTTTTGAATAAAAGCTGTAAGCCAGGGGAAAAATATAATTTCAAAATACACAACTTAGAATAATCGATTAACCCTTATCAAGATTTTCTGAGACTTGGCGCTATTATCACAAGTTTCATGTAATTAAATTAAATTAATTTACATTTCATTTATGATTTTTATTTCAATGTTATGCCTAAATCATTTAATTTAAACATTTTAAATTAAAAATGTAGAATTCTTTAATTGCTTTGTACCTAATTTATAGCTATAAATTCAAGCCCGCAGCCAGCATGGGTCACGAGGGCGCCGTGCACACTCCCACCTTGTGTCAAACTGTCCCCCTTGCGTTTAACCAGAGTGATATTCTATAGTCATATTATTATAAAATTCAAAAATGGAGCTATGTACTTCACGAGCACGAGATTTTTGCATTTGAGGAGGAACTTCCGGCTTATTAGCTCTAATGGTACCCAATATTGTTAGTCCATCTGCTGCCATTGCCCTTGCTAGTGGGATAGAGGTGAAGAAATTATCCATTGTTATATTTCTGTTTGATTGTTGAAGAGGACGTGTGAGTGTTGGCACAACACGTTTTGACAGATTCACTTCGGGTACATTTCCTAAGTAAGTATATCTATTTCTATGAGAATACCTTTATACAGCTATAATAAATAGTTGTGATGCATTTGCATCGGCAGCATAATATTTGTAGTTAAGTGTTAAGGGTTG
This sequence comes from Vannuccia rotundouncinata, assembly GCA_034780395.1. Classification (NCBI taxonomy): domain Eukaryota; kingdom Metazoa; phylum Platyhelminthes; order Proseriata; family Coelogynoporidae; genus Vannuccia; species Vannuccia rotundouncinata. Next base: position 2,946 of record JAUZNC010055968.1, on the reverse strand, counting down.
TCACGGAACAGGAAGGACATCACATTATCATTTTATTTTTTGACCCAGGTATAGTCAATGTATTATAATAGAAGTCATAAAATTTCAGACTTATAGGCATTACACATATTTTATAACAGGCATTCACAATTAAACTGATGCTTTTGCATCGGGCGACATAACGCAAAGGTTAAAAGTATATCCAACATAGGTATTTTCAAAGATATTTTTTGTAAAAATGTGATGTACTTGATATACTACTTACTTGATAAATGATGTAAATAATACATTGATTTTTAATAAAAATTTATTATATAGAAATAATAATACTATTTTTACTATATAAATAATTAGAAGTCTGTTTAATAGGTAAATACAAAAATGCCCAAAAACAATTATATGAGTTTGTTATATGATTGATCGTAATACTTTCTGAATATGTTTATTGAACAGTTTTACCCGCAAAATTAGGGTGGATGACAAAATAATTAGTGTAGGATTAATATAATTATCTAGATATGATTAAATCTTGTTTATGCTCAAGGATGCCAAAATTTCATCAACCGGAAAAAGTGCAAAATACTGTATACACCCCTTTCTAAAATAAAAAGGGTGTATTCTTACAAGATCTCACCTAAGATACAAATTTATCCAAAACCATTATATTATTTAGAACATGTCGTTTTATAAGTCATAACTGTCTGTGCAAATCAGTCTAAGTGAAAATTACCGATTTTTCGACTCCATTTATAGAATGTATACGCTGGTTAGTTAGAGAGTTTGTTTTATATATTTATCTCTGTAATATACTATTTAATTTAATCAAATAAGGTGAAACACAAACATTTCCTCCCTTTAAAATTAGAAATAAAATTAATACATTTATAATTTAATATGTCTATTAAACTGTAAAACTTCCACGAATTTCCGTTAATTTTACATTTGTTGTTGACATAAAATGGTATTTAATAATGTTTATATTGATAACAATATAAATTATAATTAATTCGGACATTTAGTTGTGTTCCGAAATCCCTTCTTAAACCGTCAAAATAAATGTATTGTTCAAAGGTCGAGATAAATTCAAAGTATTGATTGTTATATTGATGAACCAGAAGGGCGTTTGAATTGTGTCTCAATACGTTAGAAGCCTTCCAAGTTCAATGTTATACTGAAAACATTATCGGCGGTGGTATGTCTTCCTGATCCAAGATAATCTCCCGAGTACATGACGATAAATGCAAATATATGCAAATAAAAAATTGTATTATTTAATGTGATTGCTATTTGAATCAGCCACTTCATGAGTCCATGACTGGAGGACAATTTGACCTCTATACTTATAGATTAAAATACAGAGGAATCTAACTTCGTACAAAATAATTTCCAGATCACTCATTTCAAATGTTTGCCTGATTATACATTACAATATTAATATTTATCCAAAGGTCAGTGTTGATAGTACTATTACCGTAGCCATTTACCATTATGTGAGGTTAAAAGCTGTCGACCTGACATAGATAAATATAACTACAACGAAAACACTGAGAGTTTAGTCCTTTATAGTTTGAAATGTATTTACAATGTAGTAGACTAATCCATATTAACTTTCATTTATAAAAATGTAATTTTATCCATGTAATATTGTTATTTGATTAATATATGCAAAAGTTTTCACATGCATTATGATTTTCAAAATTTTTAATTAATTAAATAAATTTGCACGTGTTAAAAATATCTTGCTTTTCAATTAAAGTATTTTTTGAAAATACTAAATTATAATCTATATCTAAATTTTATACCTAAATCATTTCTTTTTTATAGTTATGAATATCTCAATAAACCTTTGAAATTTAAAATCTAGAATTCTTCACAACTTCGCCTAGTTTATAGGTATAATTCAAAGAAATCTAAATAAAATATAGTAATAAAACTTTAGGAGTAGGAATATAATTATTTAATTGTTAAAATTCTTGTATAGTTAAATAAATAGTTCTATAATAACAATAATTTATAAAGTGAATATATATATGAATAAATATACCTATATTATGATCAAACGCTTACAGAAATTAAAGATGTCAACATATTTGTATTAATAATTTATCATGATGCAATGATCAAAGAATACACAAATGTTTAACAAACAAATTGTCATGTAATACACATCAAAACAGATATTGAACAAATTATTCTAAATCTTAACTACAAAACTAATTTTGTAGCTTATCAAGAGTTTATCTAGTTTATTATGAACTACCACATTTTAAGAGCATTGTGATATCGCAACTTGTCATCATAATGATTATGGGATTTCTAGTGTTCCTGACGCTTGGCAACCGCAGCTCCGGAGTTTTCCTCCCCAAGGTCTGAATCACCGTGATGATGATGTTTATCTTCGCCTTCATGGTGGTGGTGTTCTCCTTCATCGTGCTTCTTTTCATGGTCATGATGATGATGATGGTGGTGTTCTCCTTCATCGTGCTTCTTTTCATGGTCATGATGATGATGATGGTGGTGTTCTCCTTCATCGTGCTTCTTGTCATGGTGATGGCCTCGCTTGTAGTCATGGTCATGATGGTGGTGGTGGTGATGTTCTCCTTCATCGTGCTTCTTGTCATGGTCATGATGATGATGATGGTGGTGTTCTCCTTCATCGTGCTTCTTGTCATGATGATGGCCACGCTTGTCGTCATGGTGGTGATGGTGGTGATGTTCTCCTTCGTCGTGCTTCTTGTCATGGTCATGATGGTGGTGGTGATGATGTTCTCCTTCATCGTGCTTCTTGTCATGGTCATGATGATGATGATGGTGGTGTTCTCCTTCATCGTGCTTCTTGTCATGGTCATGATGGTGGTGGTGATGATGTTCTCCTTCATCGTGCTTCTTCTCATGGTCATGATGATGATGATGGTGGTGTTCTCCTTCATCGTGCTTCTTGTCATGATGATGGCCACGCTTGTCGTC
>JAUZNC010055957.1:0-14381 GCA_034780395.1 Vannuccia rotundouncinata | reverse complement strand
TAGAATGGTTCCAACGCTCGACAGCATCAACCAAAAAAACTACATAGCACGTGTTATGCACGACATTCACTAATATTTTATATATATATATATATATTCATGTAAGCATATGCGTTTGTCACTTTGCAAATATAGCTCATATTTATTTTATTTATATTTTCTAAATAAACTTTTTAATAATATTATATGTATAATTATTATTTACGAATTAGTATATACGAATAAAATAGTTTCCAACATTTATTTATCTACGAATATTTCTATAAGAATATTCATTTACGAATAATTATTTACGAATTTTAATTTACGAAAATATTTTTTCGTAAAATATATTTAAGAAAATTTTACTTACGAATTTTTTAAATTTATGAAAATTCAATATTAACCTTTAGCATTTTACCTAAATAAAGAGTATTTTTTTATTTATTCATTTTTTATATTTAATCCACATTATAATAGAACATCTTTATAACAAACACTGTTGTAAATTCTCCATTTATGTTAATTTGTGTTAATGCTCCATTTGTGTTCAAAAGGATTTTATTTATTTTACTTCACTAAATAAATTATGAGTTAAGTGTTCTATTTACAGTAATTAAAAATAGTATCTGTTATGTTTTCTTTTAAAAAAATATATTTTAGAGAATAACATCGTTTCAGCCTTCCCAATTAAATTCATATGTGGCTCAATATGACACATGATTGGAATTATACAAACACAGTCTCCAATTTATGTAACAAAATTATCTTATCTCAAACCATATTTATCTTTGTAGCTCGTATAAATCAAGTGTAAATTGATGGGGCATCAACCAAAGTTTCAAAATTTTATTTCAAATTGTATATTAAAAGTATTCACAATTGTTAATATGCTTTGCCATTTAATTTTACTTTATTATGTCTCCAATTACTTATGCTAATGATGAAACCATACAAATTTCTAGGGATTTGCCCCCAGACACCCAATAAAATCAAGACCGGAATTTAAGCAATTAATGCAAAACACATGACAGTTACATACAATTAAATTTATAGTGTGTTTCCTAAAAAAATATATGTAATCAAACTTTTAATCTGCAATAGGGCAATTCCACACCAACTGGGACATGATAACACAAAAAAATAGTTTTCTTTACGGCTACCAAATATAATTTATCCCATTCTATTTTTATCTTCTTCTCAATAATAATGGTGGTTTTTTGATATATATTAACTCAGCTATCATTTTTTATTTTATAATAACATAATTACAAGCTAGATTATGGCAAACTATTGGTAAACAACCATTTCAATAAAATATTACCATAAAGGACTCATAGTTGCTCTTATTGTTAAATTGGTTTAAAACATATGTTTCAATTTATGTTTTAATATGGAATGCAGTGAAAAATGCTTTGTTCTAATATTTTAACAAATATTTTGGCAAGTTTTATTGTCCACCGAGCATGAACGCTAAAGACAACAATCTTTGTATAAATTCTTGTATGGATTAATCTGAAATTTAAATATCAAATCATTGTCATAAATACCGTTTCTACATTATATTTGAGAGTACCTGCAAAGGGTTCTTCCAATAAAGAGTATTCTTCCTATTTGACTCTTCATCTCCAACGACTTTATCAACTGCTCCGTCAACAGCCTCCCGACTTGGCTGCAACTTTTCCCAAATTCAAGACCGTTTGCGGACAATGTCCGTCGCCGTTACCCGCAGGTGGCGCGACACCACCGCCTTGGAGGGAAACTCCATCTAGGCTTGCTTCAGGGTCCCCCTATCCAGTACTTGCAGGCCCAACCCGTGGCCTCTGGAGGACAGAGGGGGAGGACCAACGCCTCCAAGCAGCAAAAGAAACCCTATGTCAAGCCAGCAGCCGCTGGACCAGAGGCAAAGCAGCCCCCACTTTGATACGATTACTGGGATGACTTTCGCTAACCGGGCGCGCATGCGGCTCTTCTTCGACGCTCCAGTGGACCTCGACGATTCGCCACCTGCCTCTCTTGATCCCTTCCTTGCCAATACCACCTGCCACAGCTATTCTTCACTCCGCGGGCCTACAGTACGTGCCTCTAGACGAGCTTGATACACCCTTTTTTCCACCCTCTATTTCGGATGCCTCCACAGCGAGCCTCCCTGATCTTGGCAACTTATCCTGCCTCAACGTGCTGCCTCCAGATGGGCCGCCCTTTCCCCTGGTACAGGGGATTTCCTTCGAGATGCCTTCCTGCCGGACGCCATTTTTGGCTCCCCTCGAGCATATTCACCTATGGCAACTGTTTTGCCTGATTTCCTGGAGGCCTCACCGCCCTCCTCCCAGTCAACTGCGCCTTGTTTGCAGGCCATTTTGATACCTTCTGACTCTGAGAGCGAGTCTTCCAATTCCAAACGAAGTTTCGGCCCTCCGGCCCTTCAGTCAGGTGCTCCGGAATACATACCTCAGGACAATCCTCTTCCACGCCGCCATCCGGCCCCTGCTCCAGAGTCCATCACTTCCGACAACTTAAAAGATTTCGATGCCTGGGCCAGCGACCTTGCTTTTACAGCTCCCATGCACCTGTTAACGGCGCCGCCTGATATGACAACTGCTCCACTAAATCCACACTTCACCCAACTCGCCGCACTCCCAACCCGGATCCAGCAATGTTTTACGGAAGGAGCTTCTATTTATCCTCTGGCTGCCCATAGTCACGCTCAACCCCACAGCCCAGATCACAACACACAGCTGATGGTGAATGCTCTTGCTTCGGCCGGCATTATAGAACCGGCCCATTTCTCTCTGCAGTGTTCTGCGTACCCAAATCAACAGGGGCCCCACGTCTGGTCGTGGATTTTAAACATCTCACCCGCAAGTTGCCCCAGGTTTCTCTCCACCTGCCTCCTTTCGTGTGTAAGCTGAGGAACATGCCCCGCTTCACTGAACCGCATGCAATACGACTCGACTTGTCAAACGCCTTCTACACAATTCCCTTGGCTTTGAAGACCCACCACATCACATGGTTCCGCTGTGGAAAAGAGTACTTCCAGTTCACACAACTTCCCATGGGGATTGCCCCCGTGCCAGCCATTCTTCAGACAGTGTACCGGCAAGTGCTCGATCTAGTGATACCTCCTTGCTTGTTCTCCTGGGTGCATATAGATGATACGCTGGTCGTCGGCCCCCGTCACATCCTCCAGCTCCTCATTCCAACCCTGTTACGGGTTCTACACGATGCAGGATTTACTGTAAACTGGAAGAAGAGTCAACTCCAACCTGTTCCGAAGATACAATTTTGCGGCCTCCTCCTTGATTTTACTTCACGCATGTATACCTTACCTCACTCGATGTGGGATTTTACCTTGAAGATTTTGGAGAACGCCCACCATCTTTACCCCCACACTTGGCTGGCTTCCAAGTGCCGGGGAAACCTGACCCACCTTGCCACAACTCTTCGCCTGGGCTACAGCGCTACCCAGACTGACTCCTTTTCTACGATAATCTGGAATTCACTTGTCATTCCAACTCTGCGAGGCCGCTGGATACCAATGGACGTGCCTTCCCCTTCCGGCGCCTGCTGGACTGTCGATGCAACACCGACTCAGATAGCCAGCATTGACCCCTCTGGACAGCCCTTCGCTACAACAGTTGCCACCTCCCAGCAGCAGGCAGAACTTTGGGCGACCCTCTGGGCCATCTTGCAGGCTTCCCTGGGCTACACGGACAATACTGGCGTCATTGGGCGGCTTTGTCAGGTAAGCTTTTATGAATCTATCTGTGTCAGATTTATTGGTACACTTTTCCATGTCAAAAACTTGTTCATTTCTCATGTGTATTTGGCGGCAAACCCGGCCGACCTGTATTCTCGTATTTCACCAGTTGGTTTCTCGGGTCGAATCGACCCATATACTTTACCTTACATTTTTGCTTCTTAGCCTTCTTATATCTGTTATATAACCTGCCTCCAAACTTTATGTTCCCGAAGCCTTATTGTCCACCGAGCATGAACGCTAAAGATAACAATCTTTGTATAAATTCTTGTATGGATTAATCTGAAATTTGAATATCAAATCATTGTCATAAAGATATATGCTTTGTATAACTCATTACTTCATTTAATATTTTAGTTTCAAGAAGTCAGTAAACTCTTTACCAGCTGATATCGAAAATATAGTTATCACCTCTTATTTAAGAGATGACATCAGTCGCATGTCACCTGGTGTAAAAGATGCATTCATCTATAGAAAAAATGGAATAAAGATCAAAGAGCAAAAAACAATACTTGTTTTTTTCATTCAAAGAAAAAAATGAATGTTTCCAAAAGGAATATCCACAAATAAAATTTGTATTGTTAAAGTTTGCTGTACTTCATCCAAGGCATGCTCTTCTTTGAGGTGATATACCTGAGAATTTTTGTCTTTGTAAAATCCATGAAAATGCTATCTCACTGATCGATTCAATTTCTAAAGCTGTGCCAGATACCATATCAAAATACACCATGCACTCATGGATCGAAGAGAATGTCATTCTTTCTGAACACGAAAACTATTTTCTAAAAGCATGTTCAGAGTGCTTAAACTTGAATTCTCTAACGATTGCATTACAAAAAATTACCTTAAAAACTTACACTAAATTGATAACAGTGGATTGGAAACTGACAAAAGTTGAGCAAACTGTTAAGTGACATACTAAGTGTTGACAAATAAATTAGTGTTGATCAATTTGTTTTTGTTTATATTTTAGTTTTAATGCTAATAACTTTGTAATCAATTAATTATATTATGCATCACGCACAAACGATTTTAAAATCATGCACAAACAATTAGAATAGTTCTTGTTTTTGTATGCTTATAATGTTTTTATTCATTATGTTTATGTATACTAAAATAGTGTTCTAATGGAGTGTCCTAAAGCATTATGCATCAATGTTCTTGATTCAATTAGCTAATATTTTAATTGCAAGTTAACTATTCTATAGTATTTTCCATTTTGGCATGATGCACAAACAACTATTTGGATTATTGTAATAATGTTATCTATTATCAATAAACAAAATTTAAATATTATATAACTTATTTTTAGTTTTTATAGTTTGTTTATAGTAATTTTTCACTTAAAAATAACTTTTGATATCGGTTATATATCCAAAATAATGGAGCACATCATCATGCATGAAAAAATAGAATTGTCCAATAGGATAATATTAATAGCAAAAAATACATCTAAAATTTTCTGAAAAAATATGTTCAAAATATCATAGATATACTATCTTTGTTTAAGTTTAGTGTGTAATGCAGTATACTCTGCAATACAATGTTCGTTATAGCCAATGCTCAATATAGCTAATACAATTGAAAAAAGGTATATATATATTGTATATAAGAACTTTCCTCTCTCTGTTTAATGGATGTGAACCAAGTCAATTGTACTCAAGTCAGATTCATAATGTGTTGGTAGGACTGTTAGAACCAGAGGTATAGAGATTATTCAATCACAGTTCAGCCAGCCACTTAAATATCTAGTCAGTTTTCATGTGTTGGTAGCACTGTTAGCACCAGAAATATGTAGAGATTATGCAATCACAGTTCAGCCAGCCACTTAAATACATAGTTAGTTTTCATAATGGGTATATAGAGATTATAACCATTATAAGCAGGGCTAAATAGAGAAAGAAGACAATAAATTTACTTGTTGTAAGCAGGTTGCTTGTTACAAAAGATAGTGTATGTAGTTAGGGGAAGACGGGGCATGATGGACCCATGTCATTACAGCTAAGCACAATATTATATATTGAATTTGTTTTATTGAGCTCATAATACTAATATTTTGTTTATATATTAACAGCGTTTTTTAAAATTCCAATGCCGTGTGTAAAAAAATTTACAAAAATGTAAGTATAACTGTGTTTGATCTAATTTGGTTATTTTAATAGAATGTAAAATATTTATTTATCATAATATATATTTACAAAGTTATACTATATTCTATATATAAAAATGATACTTTATAAGTTAATATTTAAATAGCTAACCTACATCAAATCTATATATATATATGTTCTATTGATCTAAAATTTATTTACATATGGGTCCATCATGCCCCATCATATATTTTTTTTAAAAAATGAATGAGAATTCGATATATATATTTTTTATAGATGACTCGAAATTACAAAAAACTAACTAATCGATGCAGTTGGAGTGAAGAAAGCATGAAGAATGCTATAAAAGCGATTACTGAGGGGACAATGGGGTATTGTCATGCATCAGATGAGTTTAATGTGCTGAAAACCACTTTGAAATGAAGAGTGAAAGATGTCAATCAAAGAGCTACTGGTGCAGTTAAAGTGTGTAATTGTTTAGTTAATTTAAGTATTTTTATGAATTGAAATTACAAAACGTATACTGAATATATATAATATAGTTTATCAATCAATATAGGTACTTGTATTTTTCTTTATAGATACCTGGTGGATTTACTACTGTGTTCACGCCTGTTCAAGAAAGAGAGCTTGTGGAGCATGTGGTACCAATGGAATCAAGATTTTTTGGTCTAAGTACTCATGATGTACGATATAAATCTTTTCAAGTTGCTGAATGTAATAACATACCACATAATTTTAATCGAGATACAGGACTTGCAGGAGAAAGTAGGTTGTATGGCTTTCAAAAAAGACATTTTAAAATTGCATTACATACACCCAAAGCTACTTCAGCAGCTCGAGCAAAAGAGTTCAATAGAGTGAATGTTTATAAATTTTTTGACCTCCTTGAAGGTATAATCGGTGGTCCTAGACATAGGATATATAATGTGGATGAAACTTCCTGCACTACTGTGCAAAAAAAGATCTTCCAAAGTTTTCGCTATTAAAGGTAAAGCCCAGGTGGGTACTTTAACAGATCTGCAGAACGAGGTCTTTTAGCCACTTCTGTATGAACCATGTCTACATCCAGCCAATTTGTTCCTCCATATTTGATTTTTCCACGAGTTTGTATGAAGTTAGAATTATTAGATGGTGCACCACCTGGTACAGGATATTCCTGTCATCATTCTGGTTGGATGCAGGGACACATTTTTACAAGCTGGTTTAGACATTTTGTAAAACATGTACACCCAACAAAAGATGATGCTGTTCTTCTAATAATGGATGGGCACTCTACTCATACCAAAAATCTTGACCTAATAGATCTAGCTCAGAGTGGGTATTCATAGACCTGACTTGGCTTAGTCACCTTAAAAACTAAGTCATTGACTTAGCAAAGTCAACAATGAAAATCATTATTCATAGACCTGACTTGTATAAGTCAGCGAGCAGGGAAATCTGCGCTTGTGCCAATAATAACAGCCAATCAGACAAAAGTTCACTTGGTGAGTTCACTTAAAGTTCACTTCGCTTGCCAAGAATTGTTATTTACTTTTTTTATTCATTTTAAAGTACAATGGCTGACATGATAAAGAAGCATAAACCTGCTTTTAATAAAATTGAGGAGGAGAGTATCCGAAATGGATAAAAAGATAAGGACGATGTGTGGAGAACTATAACAAACAGGGTCAACCATGGCTCCACGTCAAGTTGTGCTCAATCGCCGGCAAACGTTCTAAAAAAATTTAAAGACATGAAGTCGGCTTTGAAGGAGAAGATGGCCCAAGAAAGGAAGAGTGTGAAAAAAACAGGAGGTGGATCGCCAGAGTATGAAGTAAGTGTTGATCAGTATATATTTATTTTTATGAGCGACTTGTCTTTTTTAAGGAAAATGGAAAGAGAACATTCTGCTCATTAACATTTTTTTCTCATGGACACATAATATAATAAATATACTTAGAATTAGAATATATTTGAAAGATTTTTGTGTTTGTTTAAAAGTATGCATATGTATAATTATATAAGCACAAGCATTTTATTGATATCGTCTCAACCCCCTGCTTCTATAGTTATACATTGGATATAATCTGTTTTCAGATAGAAATGCAAGAGGAGTCGTTTGTTGAATCTCTTCAAGAGAAGCCGGCATTCCAAGGTCTGACGAATTTTATTGAGAGTGGTCATGTCCCCCCGATCAATATCTCAGTTGTGTCTAATATGGAGAGCACTCTTATTAGAACCGCAACAATTAGAAAAGTACAAAAAAACAATTCCTAGACAATTATTAAATAGACAGGTTCTGATTCTGCAAAAACAAAAACTTTTAGAGAAGCAGAAACTTTATTTAGAAATAAAACCTTTAAAATCACTAAGAAAACAAATGTGCACAAAATCAACTCAAACTTTTAATTTTTTTTTAATTTTTAATTAACTCATTTTGACATTTTCTTTTCTAATTGAACAATTATATGAATGTACTTACCCAATAACAAATTTTTGTAATTTTCATTCATATTTTTGGTAAATAAATCCTATTTCATTTTTTTCTAAATATGTTAATAGTTCCCTTATACATACATTTACTATTTAACCATACAAATTACTTGTAAAAAATAAAAAGACAAAAATATGAAATAAAATAATGTTTTTATCAATGGATATATTACATATACCTTTAAATCTTCTAACAAATGTATTGTAAAAAATTAATATTATGTCAATAGCAAAATCAAAATAATAATTTTTTTTTAAATATGTAATATTAAATGTAACTAATATTATTTAATACAAAATCTTTACAAAATTATGAGCATATAAAACACAAAAATACACTTAAGCTGTCATGACAACTGCCAGGCCAACGAACAGATATAAAACTAAATTTTGCTTTAGAATCGCAAATTGCGCACACATTCAGGGAAGGGAAATATTTTCTATTGATATAGTCATTTGGATTTTGTTTTGGTTCAGGAATGCATATATGTGTGCCATCGATAAGACCAATAACTCCAGGGAAGTCAGCAATCTCAAAGAATTTAATCATTTCTTGCTGAGGGTCATTGGGAAATTTTATGAAATGGTCTATCAAATTAACAAGAGCAGTACATACTTTAGTCACACTACAACTTACTGATGCCTGACTTATTCCCACTGTATCTGCAACAGCATTCTAAATGGCTGAACTGCCTAAATACCATAGAGTTACCATGATCTGCAATCTCAATGGAATGGGATGACCATGCATAGTATCCGCAACTGGTATATAAGGCGACAAAATATCATACAAATACTGTATTCCATCTTTTGTAAATCGATATTTTTATAAATATCATTGTCCAATAGGTTTTCATCAAGAGTGTGATCTATTCTCTGCTGATAATATTTTCTTTTGCATCTAATGTTATCACCAACAAAGTTCATATAAGCGGCCATTTTAATTTATGTTTTGCAGTAAAAGAAATAAGCACAATAATACTTTATACATAAATTGGCTTTCAATATAAAACAACACCAAACAAATATCATCCATTTTTATTGGCTAGGGATGCTGACTAACTTTGTTAGACACCTCTTGAGGTGACTAATGATTACAATACAACTTATAGTTAGTGACTTGGTCTTCATTCCCTGACTTAGTCTAAGTCAGGTCTATGAATACCCTTTTGTTGAATAGTCAACTGACTTAGTCATCGACAGGACTAAGTATATATATATCAACATATATCAGTTGATGAAACTATTGTTCCATATTTCGGCAAATCATCATTGAAGCAATTCATATGTGTTAAACCAATATGGTTTGGCTTCAAACACTGGTGCTTGGCAGATAAGCTGGGATTCTGTTATCATCTTAAGCTTTATGTTGGCCATGACCCTATACAACCCCGTAACAATGTCCCACCAATTTGCATGTTGTGAACCATCTTGTGGATGTTTGTGTTGCTGATCCAAACTCCATTGAATTGTATTTGGACAACTTCTTTATATCTGTAAACTTGATAGATGAGTTAGCTAACAGAGAAATTCGACTACAGGAACCATGCAGATGAACAGGACTCTGTGTGCCCCCTCTTAAAACTGATGCAGAGATGAAGTGACAACCAAGAGGATTCCATGATTCTAAATTTTACACATCTCATGAAGCTAGTCCTCCTGGTTCATTGGAATGACAATTCAATTGTAACTTTTGGTACAAACTTCCATTCTGTCACACCTGTGGGTGAAGTGCAATGGTGAGGGCATTAAGTGAATATTATGGTTTCACAACCACAACTAATTGCATGATACAACAGCCATATGGGAGGAGTCAAACTATTTAATCAACATGTCACAACATATTCTATTGCATTCCGCTCCAAAAAGTGGTATTGGCCACTATTTATTCATGGGATTGATGCATATGTCAAACAGCTGGGTATTGTTCAAATTGGTCATCCACCAACCAGTGACTCAGTTACTGTTAGACTTCAGTCGGAGCATTGATACAACATATTTATTATGAGCAGCTGTTAACAATGTTGCATGAGTCATACCTGCTCCAATCCCTCTGAATGTTAGATATGACAACATCAATCACTTTTTTTGTACATCTCAACCAAACCAAAGATGTTGTCAATTTGTTAGATGAAAAGCCAGACCATGCACCTTTTGCATCAAATGTGACAAAACACTTTGTGTTGATTGTTTTTTGGAGTATCACACACAGTAGCTTCGATTCATTTAAGGCCAAGTCACATAATTTGACAACTAAAATTATTTTTATTGTACCTTTGATTTGATATGCTTTCTTGCATCTTTAAATCGACATCTAATGTCACAATTGGTTTGCTGATAGAATAGCTTGATAACACTGAAAAAATAGAGATTTCTGCTTAACCAATAATTAGTTACATCCCTTTGAATAACTAAAATGATGCAATATTTTAGTGTGGCATTGGTAGTTATAAAATAATTTTAAATTTAAAAATGCGTCAGTATGAACGCATTATACAATACATTACAATATCTTAACAAATAGCCAAATTCGTATGACACATGATAATTTAATAGACATTCCAATATTATACACTGTAGTCTCAGAAATATATAGTAAACTGAACTGCTAAAAATAAGGCAAAAATTTGAATTATTGATTGGACAGTTTTCAAATTCGCTAATTGGTTGCTATTTAATATATGAGACAAATCTAATAACCTATTTGAACTCGTTAAAAACATGCTAATTGAAGACAAAGATATTTCCAGCACCAGTATATTCTTTTGTTGATTTATTGACCAAGTAAGGTGTTTCCTTCAAATTCTTTTATATTTTTTCTCGCACGTAACACACATATCTAATAAATATTCACAAGCAATTATGAAATCATAAGAGTATTAATTTTACTTATCAAAGGGATTTGAGTAGTTTAGTTGGTAATTAAAGTTTGTCAAATGTTAAGATGACTTATAAGTTTGGTTGTTTCATAGAAAACATATTTTCTCGCATGTAATGCATAAACGTAAGGCAGGTACCTCATTGTTATTAATAACTATATAGTCTGTAAATTAATTATTTACATTTGTATCCATGCTAGATACATTGCACTAGCTATTTTTTGTTTATTTTAATTAGTTATTAAAATAATACAAAGAAATGTTATTGACATTTTGTACTAATTTATTATTGTAATGCTGATACTGTGATTATAATGACTGCAAATATATGATAAATTATACATTTTAAAGAACAAACAAACCTTTATAGTCTGCACAAATTGCAGCAGTATTTTGTAATATGAACATTTATCACATACTTTTTATTTTAGTAAGAGTACTAAGTGCGTTAAGTGCAAGAACATTATCATATAGTTGTTTTTTAAATGTAGAAGGGAATAATTAAGTATTTTTTTAAAGTATTAATGAATATTTATGTTAAATGAAGAATATTTTATTTCAAATGAATTATTTTTTATCTACATATTTGCTTTTTAGTAAGCCCTATGGGAAGACAAAAGGCTGTACTAAATTAAGGAAAAGATGCAAATAAAGACATACATTGTCAGGAATTGACAAAATTACAGGCTCACAAGTTTTGAGAAAATTTAAAGAAAATTCCAGAAAAATAAGTGCATGTTAAGAAGGAAACAAATATTAGAAGCAAAAAACGTAATGATAGAGAAAGAGGTGAAAGGGAAACAAATCTAGAATATGAGGAAATGAGCAAAGTGCTATGGCGCCAAAGAAAAAAGAAGACTACATTGATTGATTGGGAAGAATTTCAAGAGTCAGCAACTTCTCAAATGCTACGTAATGTTGCTAGTCAAAGGAGTCGCCGAAGTAAAGAATGAAAAGACTATGTATTGGCTCTGAAATCAGAGAAAGCAACGAATAAAATGTTATTGAGAAAAGTAAAAAATCTGAAAGCTCTAATTTCTTGCAAAAAAACTGCAAGCAACGCCAAGTTAACTAATTCTGTAAATAAAACACCAAAGCTACCAAAGTTTGGACCCAAGAAGACTCAAAACATGAAAAGAAAAGGATTCATACAAAATAGAAATATTTTTGTCTCTGGATAGTATTTCGAAACAGATTCCTGGTTCAACTGTAATTGATAATAGAAAATTTAATATGAAAAGAACATTTCGACAAAAAAGAGGAATGCCTGTAACGAAGCGTGTGCTCCAACATTGGATGAAAGACTTATTTTCTGAATTCAAACTTGAATACTCTGAGTTTCCTTATTCTTTTTAAAACTTTTCAAAAATGAAACCTAAATATATCCTTACAGCAAAAAAGGGAACTAAAAAACAAAAGTGCATCTGTGTCTATCATTCTAATTTGTGACAAAAAATGAAAGCATTGAACAAATGTTGTATGTTACATGATCTTAAGGACCTTCAGATAGAAAAAGTTGAAGACTTCATTGAAAAAACAGTTTGTGAGCACATCGATGATGGTTTTGCTGCAAAACCTTGTTTGGAAAGGTCTTGTTCAAATTGCGGATCCATGAAAGTAAACTGATGGAACATTATACCAGTATCTTAGGAGATAGTAGTCTTAGTCAGAAACAAGTACAGTGGTCCAAATGAACTAATATAGACCATCAAAAGCTGGATAAGCATACAGGAATGGACACTATGAAGAGTTATAATGAAATTACAACAATTGTCACTACTTTTGAAGAGTTACTTCATAATACCATGGATGATTTGAAAACATTTCCTCAACATGATTTTAAAATTTGTTGGCAGTGGAATCAGCTGTGGGAAATCAAAAAGAATCTTCCTCCAAATGACATTATATTAACTATAGATTTCTCGGAAAATATTCCACTTGAATTTTCAGAGGAAACTATCACCTCTCACTCAAAAAGCTATAGCTTGTGATTATTTCCAGTTTTGATTTCTTACCATATAAATAACAATGTTGAGCAGGAAGCCGTAATTATAAAGTCAGATGACTTATGCCATGACTCACATATGGTTCCCAGCTGCACACATGTTGTCATGCAACACATGGAAAATAAATATCTGGACAAAAAGATAGATACAGTTCATCGATATTTGGATGGCTGTGCAGCCCAATTTAAAAGTTGACATACATTGAGAGATACAGCTGACTTCAAAGAAAAATATGGCGCTGATATTATTTGTAACTTCTGAGAAACAAGTAAATTTAAAAATATGTGTGATGGATTGGGGGACCATGTGAAATCACTGGAATGACATTGAATGATTTAGTTTTAATGTCACCTTTATTGTTTTATCAGTATGCCAAAGATACCATGGAGTTTTTGATTTATACCAAAGAAAGACATACAATGGTTGGCAGAACTTTTTATTTTTTGGAAAGTGAATGTATCGATCGATCAAATGACAAAACATATGGAAAATTTGTTAATGGAATCATGAAAGTTCAAAGTATCACAGGGATTCAAAAGGGATTTATCCAAATGAGAAACATTACCTGCTATTGTTCAATGTGCATTAAAAAAGATTATACGAACTGTACAAATAACCAGCATGTTGACATATGAGATCACCCCATTTATACCTTTCCCATATAGTTATAACTTTCAAATTTTGTACATCATTTAGTTAAATAGTTAGCAACATTAGCATTTAAAGAAATAAAAATGGTATTATTTTTCTATGGTACCGTGCTTAATGGGTTAAATTATGATATTGTTTACATTAAACTGCAAACATTTTTATTGTACTAACTTTAAATTGCATTAATATTTTAAATAATAAATGCTTAATATTTCCGCTTCAATTTCTGTAAGTGCAGGGCCATATTGCCAATTTGAAATTGGGCTATCACCCCTTACTAGTTACTCCAACCCTTGTCATAAACTCAGGCATGATTTTGGAGGTATTTAAAAGATATGGAAATTATTTGCGAGCAAAGCAAGGCGAAGCCCCCTGATTTATTTGCGGGCGAAGCCCCTTGATTTTTTTTGCAATATTAATGATAAAATATTTAAATATGTACAATCTTGTGAACTTATTGCAGGTGACAACAGCCATATTTTAGCAAACCAATAATGCCTATATAAACAAGTTAGTGAAC
>JAUZNC010055935.1:0-11663 GCA_034780395.1 Vannuccia rotundouncinata | reverse complement strand
ATGAAATTGTTACTCATTGTGTTTCAAACTAGATTCGATGGTGGATGGAATATTTTTAATATTTTCTGATACTCGGGGTGATTTTCGGGCAATTATCAATAATGATAAAAAAATTACTGATCGAGTATAATTGAAAAGTATAGTCGACTACCGATTGAAGAGATATTTTATTCTTATTTCTTCGTCCCTATTATACAAATTTGCGAATTTTCATTTGTAACTTTTAATATGTTTCATACTTTGTAAAATCATTATTCAACCATGACCACTTGTGCCAATTTATGTTATTAAAAATTTTGTTTATATTATTGTAATAGGTCCTGTCTAATATTAGGAAGGCCTTCTGGACAAGGTTTACTGTGCCGGCTACCGCAATCTGGAGAAATCTCAGCACAACTTCCCCGAATAAAGCCAACGTGAGAATCCATTGGTTTCCGGATATGTGGACATCTCCAAGTATGTCCTATTTCTCTAAATACTTGATCAGCACTGCTTAAATTTGTCCTGAGATTACTTCATTCATAATGGAAGTTGACATTTCGTATGATTTTTCGTCGATCCCTGGATAGTATTTCGACATCAAGTCTTGTAACCATGACTCTTAATTTAAAATAATTAGTGTTGATTCATAGTACCTAGATTTCATCATAGTAGAGCTGATTCAATTAATAATATAACGTCATCAGATATTTATACTGCTACTTATAGATTACTTCCATGTATAATGCTGTTTAAAAGTTGAGGTCAAAATTTTATTAAATTATAACAAATGTATTTTAAGTAATACATGAAAATGAAGATATGTTAAAGATATCACAAATTTAAAGTGAGATTGTGCAATCAATATTCTTAATTATACTATACTTAATAGTGTAAAATGGCGTAAAATACAGGTCTAAATTTATAAACAACATATAGCTTTAAAGTACAAATATTTCCGAAAATAAGCGTGGAAAAAACCGTTCCGACACAATTTAAAGACTGCTTGTGATTTATTTAGAGATCTATAAAACGACTATAAAATCTGAATGATGTGACCAATATTATCAAATTGAGATGATCTCGTAAAATCAACATAATATAGAAACTCAAAAAGTAAATGATCTCACTAAATAAAACGAAATTTTTTGTTCTAGGTTAATATGTGATCTAAGTCATGTACAATTTTAATACTATGTCGAATTAATATTTAGTCTATCTAATGCTGTTTTATACAAGCGTCCGCGAAACTGTTTAATTAGCTCAGGATCAAATGTTATATCTCACAATGTCGAAAACTTTATTTAGTTTAATATACGAGTAACACTTTAACTGATTATGTACATTTTTGAAATCATTCTGAAAATTTGTAAAACTTACTATTCCTCCTGCATTACCTCATATTCCCTAAGATATGATTTTTCATTCGTTCAAATTTTAAAGTATAATTTTGGATTTTGCAAATTGATAACCTTAAATTACATTGTTTCATCAAAATTAATTTAATTATACAGTAGAACCTGTAATGGATTAAAGTAATGAAGAAAAACATAGATAACAAATAACTGGGATTTTGGTATATTAGTTAGTTAACAAAAAAGGGCTTGAAGCAAGAAAACATCAAGGCAGATTGATTTGGAGACAATGATGATAATTAACAAGATTGGTAATAATAAAAGAGGAAAGTCTTCAATACATGTAACAGCCTGGACATTTAAAATCATAACATTACTTTTGATAAATGGATCCACAAATATGATTGAGTTACACAATGTGGAGTTGATAACCGACCATGCAGACTAAGAATACAAATAAATACTAAATATATAAGTAAAAATCCAATAAGACTAACTCAGTTGAACTATTACAAGTACATAACATAACTTATCCAAGCGAAAGGCTACAAAGATTTTTAATTCAAAGTTTAAAATGATCTATAATATAATAGCTTTTCAATACGCAGGAGTACCCTCCAAAAAGTATAAAATGAACTGACTTATTACAATTATCGATAATCCTTGATTTTGAAAACAAACAAAAGTAAGCAAAAATATAGATCTGGATCCTACCGTCATTTACCATAATTACATTAAATGGTGTTGCACAAACTCATAAAAAAATATTACGAAAATGTTTAATTATTGAAGATTATCAATATTATGATTAATTAAAAAAGGATGCAGAATCGAAAACCTGTTCTGATAAAAGAGCTGCAGACGAAGAAGTGAAAACCAGATGCAATCAGTAGACGAACTTTAAAAAGATGAGCAAAAACAAGGCTCAAGCGGTAGTATGTGAACCTATCTTACTGTACAACGGTGCTGAACACGACGTAAATGAATAAATCACTTCGGGTTGAATTGGGTGGGATAGTCATTGATTTGTTCCTAAGGCAGTCGAACTGACTATTTCGATCGATGTATAGATATAACACAGAACATAAAGAAGTTAACTGCTTGCGATAATTTAACTTGAATATATTGATTTATTTGAATATTTAAAAATTATTGATTTTTGAAGCAGCTGAATTCAAATAACACAAGTTAACAATCACAAGCAAGCCATATGTATGTGTTCGTGTGCTTATAATTATTTCGAAAAAATGCCAGCATTGTGTAATTCTAGAATCACTATATTGGCTGATCATCGATAGGGGACGAGTCAGTCAATAACTGCTTGTCATCGATTTCCACCGGCTTCAGAGCAATTGGTTCCATGGTTCCGCTTCCTGTCTGGAATAGGCCAGTCGTGACTCGTTGTTTAATCTCAAGGAGACGAGAGACTTCTTCCAAGGAACGATGATAGCTTTGACAAATCATTTCACTTACATTGTTGCACGAAGCCTCTGTTAACTTTATATGAGAAAAAGGAAAATATTACATTATACTACTTAAGATTAAGAAGTAATATAAAAATTAATGACAAATAAATATTGAAATAGTCTATCACAATAACTACATAAAAGTACGTACTACTTGGTCATCTTTTGTATCAGCATCTAGAGACAAGGATGAAGAAATCTTATGTTTCAAAGACTCCAACTCCCATTGGCCGGCCACATCAGTTAACTTCTGGGCAAATTTACCGGTGACATCAGAAAGTTTGGCAGCCAATAAGGCTACTGCAGCCAAACTAGAAGACAATGGGTGATTATCAGCCGATACCGTTTCACCAACTCCATTATTTTCTTGTTGTTGCTTCTTCTTCTTCTTCGTACGCCGCTTTCCTGACTGTTCTCTGTGGTAGCGGATTGGTTTTAGAGCAGCCTCAGCACAGCACACACAGAGACTCGCTAGTGCGACGGTTTCCATGATGACACCAGACTTGGTGAGAAAAAGGGGCATTTGATCCAGAGATTGACAAGTGGGCGGAGAGAAGTTGGCAAGCGCTGTTTCTAGAGGTGTGACCAGTGACGTCATTATTGACATTTCGTTAACTGTATCTTCCACTAAAGAGAGAAAAAAATTATATAAAATAAGGTCAACAAATAAAAAAAATTACATTATGTATTTCGACATTATTATTTTACTGAAAGTAATTATTTTATTAAAATTATTATTTTTAAAACAAAAAATGTACTATTGGTGCATAGAATACCTTTATTATTAGAGATGGATTTGCGGATGTGTGTCATAATATCGAGTGAAGCGAGGAGAACGTCTCCAAAGCAATTATGGACAACCAAACTAGTGATGCACATGTTGGGCGATATCAAGCCGAATCCGGAATTCAACTGTAACAAATCGGTGAGAAAGCTAGAGACAAGTTAGAGACATGTAGACAACTCTAAAGTAAAAGATTTTAAGTAGAACAACAACAGCAACTTTGATTGGCATAAATTAATTAAAATTCTAATAATTTTAGTATTAGTACTACAATTTTAGAAGTCTAATCGTCAACTATACGATACAATATGTTGACGTGGTAACTTTAGGTAACATTTAGTGTTCTACATTATGGTCGACAAGTATTAATAAATATAAAGGAAACCTTTGACTACTTCTTTACTTCTTTCTGAATTTCAATGAAGTGTTACATCTGCATCGAAAAACTTCTACACCTTTCAGAGTATTTTTCGAAATAAAATCTAAGATTAAAATGACGCTTATAAGGATATAATTGACTTTATTCGAAACAGAATCTTTGTGACAAAGATTAAAATTTAAAACATATTCTCGTTGTATCAGGCACAAAATTTCAAAACACTTTTAAATAAACACGCGACCATAAAATATGTCTACGCTCAAAGGCGTGTAACTAAGAGTTAAATTTCAGGTATACAATTAAGGGCCCACCGTGTAGTCCTCCTGAGGAAGATTGGAACGCATGTCCGTGATTCTCTGTCGCAAGGAGGACGCCAAGTTGGCCATTTCCGAATCCCGATCATCCACTTCGTAACTCCCATTGGGATGGGTGAACTGTTGGTCCAACTGTTGGCCACTCTGCATGGCCAGCTTACAGAGCACCATCAAGACCCTGACACTTGTGTGACGGAGGTTTAACCATTCAAGCTGGACACATCGGAAACATTTGTTTTGATTGTAGTGTCAATTATATAACAGCTATTGTGTAGCTTTAGATTTATAGATAAATAAAGAATAGTGCAAACTTACCTCATTAGCAAAAGATTTCTTCTGTAAATCTTCTGTGAAATGACTGCAAAGATGAGATAGATAATGTCACTTAAATGCTTCATATGAAACAAGGATGGGATTGACGAATACTTACATATCTGCCATATCAAAATCTTTGGACACTTCAAAATCACGGCCATCCACTAACTCAGAGGGGTCAAAATCTGCAATTGTATAATATTAATAATAATATAGCATATCTAATGTATCGAGATTTAATAAAAACATTGGATAGTTAGCGTTTCTAAAGTATAAACTATTCTATAATAAAAAAAATTGATAACGTTTAGAAATATTTAAAATCTATATTTGGCCGTTATAATTGTACAGAAAACTGTAGTGTTCTATGTTACTAAAATTACAGACACGGTGAAAATTAACCCTGAGAAACTTACTCTGATTAATGTCTATTTTATATTCAATAATCTCCTCTAGAAGGTGCTCAAAGCTGTTGGGCGTCAGGAATATATTAATGAAGCGCTGGTCGATACGGGCAAACTCGAATTGCCAACTGATCTGCAGTCGGCGTCGAAAGGAGATAAACTCCACTGCCTTACGGTAGGCGGAGTGTTTGTAGGCGGTGATAAGGCAGTCCTCTATGTCCCGACTGCTCGAGTATTGGAGCTTCACCATGTGATTGAGCTGGTTGATAGCGGGGTAATACTGTCCTAGCCGCGTAGAGTGGTCGGTTAGCATGAACCTGGAGGCAACACCAGTTTGTGTATTTAAAATTATGAAAAATGTATAAGTAATAATTGTTTTTCAAGCATAGTTATTAACTCAGAATATTCAAGTTAGTGGTGTTGAATACGAAAGCGTGACTATGTACCTATTTAAAACACAGGAAAATTGCTAATTATATAAAATATAGCCCCTTTCCCTTTTTATTCAAATTCAGTTATCTGTTCTTCTTTTCTATAACTTTTAATGTAGCATGCAAAATTTCAAAACACTTTTAAATAAACATGCAACCATAAAATATGTCTACGATAGCATCTTCATAATTATTATGTAAATTCAAATAATGGCAACAGTTTAGCTGTCTATAGTCATCAATATTTATACCATATTTCTATGTTAATTCAAATCTATGAAACAGTTTGGCTGTCGATAGTCTTCAATATTTAAACCATATTTCTATGTTAATTCAAATCTATGAACAGTTTGGCTGTCTATAGTTTTCTAATCTATCTAATAATATCTATAGTAGTACTATCTATAGTAATCTAATTTAAATATATTAATAAAATAGCTATGGTTTCAAAGGAAAAAAGAACCGGTGCTGAATTAGATGTTTAATTATAAAAATAATTACTCTTTGCAATCAAGAAAATTATTAAATAATATTTAAACAATCAAATCAATAAAAAATTCATTTAAAAAAT
This sequence comes from Vannuccia rotundouncinata, assembly GCA_034780395.1. Lineage (NCBI taxonomy): Eukaryota > Metazoa > Platyhelminthes > Proseriata > Coelogynoporidae > Vannuccia > Vannuccia rotundouncinata. Next base: position 5,665 of record JAUZNC010055935.1, on the reverse strand, counting down.
ATTGAACACGAAAGACAGCACCAATGTTCTTACTAAATATAAAGATAATAAAAATATAGCTTCATAAAGTAAAAAATAAATCCATTGCATTTATTTACCCAAGAGAGTCCCACATGAGTTGTTTCACATCGAGGGACTCATAGGCCCGCATAAGACCGGCAAGACAACCCATAAGGCCATAAATCTTGACAAGTCGGAGTTTGAAGTGGTGGTTGGAGGGACTACGTCGTATGGCACTTTCCAGCAGAACTGCGGCCCGTATAAGGGGGGACTGGGCCGCCTCTTGTTCTCTGTTGGATGACAACTCATCTCGCCAAATGTCGTGAAGTTGAGCAACCGCCAAACATAGAAAGCCGTCGGCTGGTTGGATCTCTGAAGACTTGAGGTCCTTACCTGTGGTTACCATGACACTATTTATTGATCTACTGAACTATGCGAAAGCAGAACCCATGCACTTAAGCTGTATTTTTTATAAATATTATTAATGCGAAATGTTTTTAGAAAAGAACACAACCATTTTGTTTTGAATAGTCTAATGAACAAATTAAAGAAGAAAGGATATCTTACCAAAGTGGAGACTGTCCCAATAGTATTGACACAAGCGGTCGACAACAGACAATCTATCCTCCGCCTGACCATGAAGACCTGTCATGCGGGCCAACTGTTCAGTGCACAAGCGACGATGCATTTTGGATAACTGACCAAGAAAAGATTAACAATTTGTGGAATATATTAACGAACAGCAAAGAAGAAATCAGACAACCAAATTTTTTAAACAAAAATTTCCCCACACAAATCAAGAATTCATCTAGACATAATATTTTATTAGTATCGTTGACAAAAAGGCCGTTTATTAATTATTAAATAATAATTAATTAGTAGATAATTAATTAATAATTTGCAAAGCAACTAATAGTTAATATTTTGTAAATCAAATATTATATTTATAGAATTTTGTGGAGCTATATTACTCAATTATCTTATACAAAAATTAATATATAGAGAAAAAGAATACTCACAGACTCAAAAGGAGAATCACTCGAATTCGATAACAAAGATTGAACAAACTGAAAATAATAAAAATTCGCTTATTAAAAAATAGGATTAGGAATCAAAGTCAAACATGTCAAAATTAAATGATGAAAAATGCACACCCATGGATGAATGAAGTGTTAAAACTGAATTAGATATGAATTTTATGAAAGTTGTGAATACAAGAAACTTTTAATGTTAATATCTGCAGTATAGTAATATGGACGGACTATTATTAAATTGACAGCTGATAAAATATAAATAATAGACCCAAGCATGTGATTTAAAAAGTGCGAAAATTCGGGAAATTTTTACGAGCGGATCGTGCAAACTGTATTCGCAGCGAAGCACGCCACTCCCTAAACAATTTTTATACCAGATTTTGACGATTTACAAAAATGACTCCTGGAGCTTGAAAATTTTTGGATTTCCGGAAAAATCCCCTCAAAAAGCAGATAAACGATTTTATTACAAGGTTTCCACGCTTTTTACATAAATTTTTTCCTGAGTATAAATATGAAAATATTAATATAAAAAATAGCCTTTTCGATTCAACAATTAAGTAAAACTAACAGTATTTGAACAAAAAAAAAATATGAATATGATAATGTCATGATATGTAGAATGTAAAATGGGGAAACACAAAAGTTATATAGTCTCTTTCCTTTGTCTTGATAGCATTTACCAAAGACTGCATTTCTTGAAATTTTAGTCAATGCTTTAGATCGAAAGGCATTTGAATTAATGCAGTTCTTTAACGTTCCTGTTTTTTATGAGAGGTTGTCAGCAGATTGTCGACATCTGATTATTATAACCAGATCAGTTATTCAGAAAAAACATTAACCATTTTAAATCTATTGGAGGATCAATACCGTAATTACAATCTAAAGTATTTCCGTTTCATTCGGAATTACTCTTCTCACCTTCTGCTGATCCACTAAATTAGGCAGAATCTTGGGCATAAATTTATAGAGATCATAAGCGGCCACTTGCTTATGTCCAAACTTGTCAAAGAAGCTCGCCAACTGCTGCTCTACAGGTGGACAGAGATCGCGACAAGGACCTAAACTCATCTCTGTCAACCGAAACTGGGCGAGATATGGACCACGAACGTGCGGATGGTTTGACAACGAAGTCGACACAAGTTCTAGTGTGGACTTCACACTAGACATAGAAAGATCGTAGTACAGAAGAGGATTTATCGTTGATTGATATTGATTATTGGTTTATTGATATTTAGCTAGCATACCTGATTTCATGACCGTTGTCTTTACTTTCATTAACTAGAAATATGGAAAGTAGATATTTTTCCCAGGACATCCAATCGTCTGGACTGAAAGTCAAAAAGAAAAAAATTCTCACTTTTAATGTCATTTTAAATTATATTTCATTAAATAATACTTTTCAACGAGTATTCGTTCAGCCAAATCACAGAGATCGAGCCAGCTTTTCGTCTTCTCGTAATAATCCAGCATCACAATATTGGCGTCAATTCGTTGGTCCATTTTGGGAAGTTTCTCTAAAATGCAAATCAATAAATGATTACAATTGGACTCCATCTATCACGAAAGGATTCTTCAAATTATTGACAGAAAATTTAAGGAGTGTTGTAAATTTTACAAAATTCCTGTTTCGTTTTTATTTATAAAACAGGACAAACACTTGAATCAATTCCATATTTGTCAAAGTAAACCATTTTAACCGTGTCGTTATCACTAGAAACAATCTTTATAATGATTTTGTCTATGTTCCTCGACTCAATCATTTTATACAATAAGCATGTTTGCAACTAAACTTAGAGAAGGTTTTCTGTAAACTATCTTGTTGATGAAAGTTTTAAGTTAGTGTGATAGTGCGCTTCAGTTCCATATTTATGAAAAACGACAATGTTATAATTATTGGGTGTTTGTATATATTTTTTACAAGATTTTTACCACATATACACATTATAAAGGAACGCTAAAAACGAATGAATAACAAAATATAATTATAACCTATTTATGTGGATATTCAAATTCATTCAAAGTGTTTACATTTGGGTTTTTCAAAGTTGTAGTTGAGAATAGCAAAATATTAACTTGGTAATTACCTTTCCATGAGTAAAAAATTGTTTGTAAAATGCATTCCAAATATTAATATAAATAGATAATATACCAACTCAGTTATCAACACGATAGAACAATATTAGTAATGTTTTAATAAAATTATTTTATATAAATAACAATATGGATTAAACTAGGTATTCTATATTATTCCTGGATCCGAGAGGGTTCTAATAGAAATGTTTGATACTTTTAGCAAATCAAGTAATATGATCCATGGGATGATCATAAGTTGCAGAAATTGTACTTTATTTTTTATTAACATGTTAGTGTATTTTTCTTATTAATTTAAAGAATAGGAGAAATTTCTATGGTTTTCAACCAATTTAGATAAAAATGCACATTTTAAAGAAAATAAAGATGTTATTCACATTTTTGAATAAATTGATGTATATCTAAGCATTATCAACATATTTCAAGCAAAATTAGATGGATAAGTCAATTAATTAATTTTTAGAAACTTTTGAATAGGCTTTAGCACTAATAGTAATAGGTTTCGGGAGAATGATTAGCATGAATAATTACCTTATTAAAAAATATAAATACCTAACCTTTTCATGAAAATTGAGTGAAAACCATAGAAATTTATCCTATTCTTTTAATGAATATGGAAAAACACTAAAAAATAATGTTCAATTTCTGCAACTTAAGACTTGTATATTTCATCATCCCATATAATATGGATAATATTACTTAATAAAGGTATCAAATCTTTTGCACCAAACATTTTGATTAAAGCCCTCTGGGATCCCGGACTATGTGGTGTATGTATATGAGCAAAGAAGGAGAGTAATCCTTTTTAGATAGCAATGGAATACTCTTAAACATCCAATTTGCGTTTTAATAGCGTACATTTTAATACAAAGATACATTTATTAAAATAGATAAATATAATGCATAAAACAGTCTGAAAATGATACAAATAAAATGTATAATTGTCAATTTATTTTATTATAAATTATGAAATAAACAGTTATTATTTTAATTAAAAAAAACTTTTGAAAATCAATAAAAAGCGCAAAGCGAAGGATTATAATAAAGATTAGTTAAAAACAGAAGACAAACAAATATATAAGTGTTAAAATGACTGTTTATAGAACTGATTGATCAAATAGTTATATTTAAAAGACTACATCTATCTCACCATAGATTCCAGAAAGGATGACAGCCTGCGCTTCTGAATATTTGCTTAACTTCTCTAACACGAGAAGGTAGAGGTCAACATCACAATCGGACTCCATCTTTCCATCCTCCATCTGTTTGCCCAACATTTTCTCGGCCAACGGAAGGTACATCTTCAATCCCAGAGCTGGATTTTCTTCCGCCTAAAACATTTTACACAGCATTATTATTCTGTTACAATTTCCAGAAACAACTTGGTCATCCTTTGTTACCTGCATCACTGTACTCATAACCAACCACGAGTAAAACTGTCCTCTGGTCGGGAAAAGTTTGTGCAGTCGACGCGCCGACACCTGCTGAGCTTTGTAGTCTTGACGACGGACATTGGCGAAGAACAGATGAGTGAGCAGGTCTTCACGGTCGGGACATTTGGCACAAGCCTTCTCCAGCAAGTTAACAATTTGATCGACTAACAAGGAGTTGGACAGTGCGTGTAAGAATAAAGAAGTTATGACCATTTGTAGGATATAAAAATCTGTCACCTTGACCGCTCTCCCTAAAGTAGAAGGTGAGGGCATGAAATGTAGACTCTTCGGTGGGCACATCTTCATACAACTGGTCGATAATAGCTGCTGCTTCAAGTGGTCGAGAACTTCGTAGGAAGGCCAGAGCCTTTAGGGCCTAAAAGAATAGATATGTTGTCATTGGTTACAGAGTAAAATAACGCCAAACTGTTAGATTCCAGATAGTAAAGTACATGTCAACAATATGATTACGAAATGTATGGTCTCAGATATAAGTAACTCACTTTGGCTGTATGACACGTTTGATCTTTTTTCAATACTTTGTCCGCTTCATAAATAGCTTTCTTGATGTTACTACAGTCTAGCGCATCTAGTAGATAAAATAAATGAAAACAGATATAATTTCATTAATCAATTGATAAATATTTTAAGATTTATGAAAAATATTGATTTAAGCAAAAACAGGCATGTAAGAAATTACACATTACAAGCAAACAAATTGTATACAACAAACTCAAAGAAGCAACTTATTACAAAACTGGTGACTTCAAAAAACTGTATTTATTAAGAAATCATATGCACTAACAGTCTTCCTTTGGTATTTTATAGAATAATAGAATAATTAAGTTTCTAATCTAATCATAAATGTATTTCATAGTCAAAGTTGAAAATGTTAAAAAAAATATAGAAACAATATTATCAATCTCAAGATAGTGATTAACAAACATACTTTCATACTATTTTTTACAGTGAAAGAAATTATAAAAATAGTTTAAATTTTATATCATTTATAAACAAAATTATGGCCTTACCCAGTTAATAAAATCGTGAAAACATATACTATGAAAAATTCTATGGATATGGAAAAATTCCAAATATATATAT
>JAUZNC010055924.1:0-14389 GCA_034780395.1 Vannuccia rotundouncinata | reverse complement strand
GGACCTATGACAAGTAGACCTCTATGACAAGTGGATCTATGACAAGTGGACCTATGACAAGTAGACCTCTATGACAAGTAGACCTCTATGACAAGTGGACCTATGACAAGTAGACCTCTATGACAAGTGGATCTATGACAAGTGGACCTATGACAAGTAGACCTCTATGACAAGTAGACCTCTATGACAAGTGGACCTATGACAAGTAGACCTCTATGACAAGTGGATCTATGACAAGTGGACCTATGACAAGTAGACCTCTATGACAAATAGACCTCTATGACAAGTGGATTTATGACAAGTGGACCTATGACAAGTTGACCTCTATGACAAGTGGATTTATGACAAGTGGACCTATGACAAGTTGACCTCTATGACAAGTGGACCTATGACAAGTGGACCTATGACAAGTTGACCTCTATAACAAGTGGACCTCTATGACAAGTGGATCTATGACAAGTGGACCTCTATGACAATAAACTGGACATAATTTATCTTACAATGTTCAATATTTCTAATCAAAATGTTTTTAAATAAAACTAATCAGAATATAATTATGTTGTTTTGTATGGAGCTTTAAATTTGTTGTATTTCTAGAGCAATTTTCTGTTTCTTCAGTATTATGCAAATTAAAGTATTATATTAAGAGATATTATTACTTAAATTTAACATGAATTCTTTTTCTATCACAAAAGAATTAACTGAAAACTATTAAAAATTAACTATAATATTAAAATATGTTTGTGTAATTCATACGTACAAATGTGATTTGTGTAAATAAGTAAGAAATTACCAGTCAACAATAACAGCAATATAAAAAGTAGAAAAATGATAAAAATAGTTGCAATGTTATATAATAATTTTACTAAAATCAAACAATGTTGGAAAACCGTAGAATATTTAATACATTATTATTTAAATATACAACAATACTCTGTTCTTCTTTTTCAGTAAAGCCGAAGTGAATACTTCTGTTTTATGTCCAACAAAAGATGGCAGCTGTATCCAGTCAGGAAGTACAGAACTCCTTTCTGTTGGCTTCCGTGGCCGACCTCTCAAGGGCATTAACATCTCCATGCCAACTGGCCACTCAGGATTCGTCATTACCACTCCAGCCCACGTTCATCATGACTATGAAGACGACCCTCTACCTGCTCGTGTAGAGCGTCGATTCTCAGATCTGACCCTCTGGAATCTCTCTGATGTCCCTGCAGCTAATAAGGATCCGTTTACCCGCGCTATGGACTGGCTGGATATTGCCAGAGCGATTCACAAAGAGGAAGGAGAGCAGAGTGATTGTGAGGAGGTGGTTGGGGAGAGGAGGAGACGAATGTCTGGAGAAGATCTTTCTTGATTACAAGGAGCTAGCGATTTCTTGACGATGTGTTTCCAGTATTACCCTTTTTTATGAATGTATTTATGCTATTAAAGATATTTTTAAGAAGTTTAAAGAGATAATTTCTGTTTTATCATTTGCATTTTGTACTGTCGATATTTTTTAAAATATATTAATTTTTGTAATGTTCGACTTCTGGTTTTTTGTTTATTACTTCATTAGAGTAGAATTGCTAAATAAATAGTTTATTTTGTAATGTTATCCTTTATTGATGTAATGTTTAAATAAATTTAGAATTTTTTTTATCCTTTATCAAATAAATGAAATAATTGTAACAAAATATTGAGAACGTTTCATTGTTTTACTTTTAGCATATTTATTATTTCAGATGTTCAAGGTTCTTCTTCACAGACTGCCAAAAAAAGAACTTTTCAGATCTTATTTGCTGAGAAATATTCCCATCTCTAGATCCATTTCATTGGTTGCTAATTCAAAAGAATGGGTCAGTAATTTGTTAATAAATGTGTTCAAAACAAAAGTGTATTGAAATAATAGAAAAGAACTATTTTTTAAATCTATATTATTGTTCAATTAATATGAATCTATATTTTCACGGATCCTTTTAAAACATGTAATTATACTTTCCTTCGATTTGTGTTCTTTAAATTCTTTTATAGTATTTTAATTTGCATTTTAGCCCGAACTTACGCCAGAATATCGTAAAAAAATAGATCAACACTGGCTTCCGATTGTCCGCAAAGCAGACGAAGATGATTGTAAAGTAGGCTTTATTTTGAAATCAAAATTTCAGTCAAGCTACAACGGTGCATTTGAAACCTTCTAGAACCCGGCGGGGAAGGACAAGTGCTATGTATTGTCCATGTTTCCATACCCGAGCGGAAACCTTCACATGGGTCACATGCGCGTGTACACCGTAGCAGACGTCCTGGCTCGATTCCAACGATTGAGAGGCTTCCACGTCGTTCAACCGATGGGCTGGGATGCCTTTGGGCTTCCTGCCGAGAACGCTGCAATAGAACGCGGCCTTCTGCCTGATAAGTGGACTTATGAGTGGGTGAAGCAGCTCTCCATCCATCCTTTGCCGCGACTTGATTCGAGGAATAACTTTTATTTCAATTTGCTAGCAACATCAGAGAGATGAAGAATCAACTCTGCAATGAGATGTGTCTCAGTCTGGACTGGTCCCGGGAGATCTACACTTGCTCCCCCGAATACTACCGATGGACCCAGTGGATATTCCTGCAGCTGCACCAGCGGGGCTTGGCCTACCGTCGTGACGCTCTGGTCAACTGGGACCCCGTCGATGGGACGGTTTTGGCGGACGAGTTGATCGACAAGGAGGGCCGTTCTTGGCGGTCGGGGGCTGTTGCAGAGAAGAGGCCTTTGAGGCAGTGGTTCTTGAGGACCAATGCTTACAGTGAGGTGGGATCCCTGGGTGTTGTGTGTTCTAACTCGGAGAGAGGTGGCCACCCTGAGTGTCTTCTTGTTTCAGTCTCTATTAGCTGGACTCTCTGAGATCGAAGGTCAGCAATGGAGAGCGGTGATCAAGGCCCAAAAAGGATGGATTGGCAAACTGGACGGAACATATGTAGACTTCAAGGTTCATGTAAGATTGGCACACTGATCTTTTGACTGATGACTAAATAATTGCGGCATTGATGAATAACAAATATATTATTGAGTGTATCGATAAAGTTTACATTGTTACTTTCCAGCACATTGTGGAGGACGGGACCAGGGCTCCTCTCACTGACCCGCTCCACGTCTTCACCCGGTCCCCAGCTCTTGTTCTGCTGGATGGAATATCACACATTGCCATTAATTCCGACCATATTCTTTGGAAGCCACAGTACAGACGAGTGAGATGCAAAGTTGTCTAAGTATAGCTAGGAATCGCAGTCTTGTATTAAAGCAAAAGATTGTCTGTTCTGCTGACCACCTCTAGACGGATAGTTCAGGCTCTTCACCAATCAGTGAGCAGATGGCCCTTGAGGCCAGTCACCCAATCACCGGTCGACCAATCCCTGTTATCTACCGATCCGATTTGACTTTTGGTTTTGAAGAATGTCTTGATTGTCAAATAGGTAGAAATAAAATTTATGTTTGGTATTTAAAAGAAGTTTTTACTTACTGAAATATTTTATTAATATTAAAACAATTTTGGCCGAATGACAAACCTAATTTTTTTTCTTTTCCGATGATATTTATAATTATTTGTATCGATAACAATAGACACATGTTAGTATTGAACTATTGTTTGTAATTTGATCGAATTCCATTGTACAAAAGATACAAACTGATATTCATTAGAGTAAAACAGACTAGCTGCTGCCTGTACGTTTTAAAGATCGGTGAGAAAGTTCCGCTTTGAAGTTGCCGATGTGATGTTTCCATTTCTTTGTACAGCCCTACCTTCTCTAAGTGCTGACGACGAACAGACCGCAACTGACTACAACTTCAAATGGGAACATCTTTTGGACAATAACAACGATATTTGCTCTCCTGAAAATCCCAAGGTGACACACTGTTCCATTTACTGTAATAGTTTCAATGTGTCATTTAATTTCTGCCGATTACAATCTTTTTCTCGCTTAGTATCACAAACTCTCTCTGGTAGACGCTTTCAAACCAGCTTTAGACGACCTCAAAGTAGGTTGGAGTTGCTTCAGTTGCATACTTTATTGTTTATATTTCACAATTCTATTTGTTATTATGAAACTATTTCAGTCCGGTGGTCATGGCGGCCATTTGAACGGCAGTCTTCGTTCTGATTGGTTGATATCTCGGCAACGTTATTGGGGAACACCAATCCCGATTGTTCACTGCCGTGGGTGTGGAGTGAGTGACGTATTGCTTCGTGAAGCTGACTAATACTTCAATTTGTTATATTGTTTTAGAAAATCGATACAGAGGTTGTCCAGAAATTTTGTTTTTTAAATAGTGAACGTTTTTATGAACGATTTTGGAACAATCTCTCTTAAGTTTTGTCTTAATGTTTCATAAACTGGTCCGGTGTCTTGACTTCTTCAGGAGGTTCCTGTTTCAGAAGAGGATCTGCCTGTTGAACTCCCAAAACTTGAAAAGTTCACAGGCAAGGGAAAGTCTCCTCTGGTAAATGCCAAAGACTGGATCAATACTGCCTGTCCAAGGTACTATTTATTAGTTATTGATTGTTAAAAGGAAGGCGTTTGACATTCAACATTCCTTCAATTATTTACAGTTGTTAATCTCTTGATTTGCTTATAACAGCGAATTACTTTATAAATATATTTGTATTGTCCAAAAATTCTTACCTGCAATCTGAAAACCGAACTTACCTAATATTAAATAAATTATATATTTTACTTTTTGTCTTATCAACCAATCAGATGTGGCGGGCCCGCAGAACGAGAAACGGACACAATGGACACTTTTGTCGACTCTTCTTGGTATTTCTTGCGCTATCTGGACCCACATAACAGCTCGAGTATCTGTGATAAAACCATTTCACACCGCGACATGCCTGTAGATATTTACGTGGGCGGCATAGAACATGGTAAGTTCACTGACTTATTCTACCCTCTACAACTCAATTCAAATTATATCTATATTGATTTTTTACTTCGCGGTCTTTAATGTCAGTTCAAATATTCATAGAAATAAATGCAACACTGTATATTGGAATCAAAAGGGCATTAATTAGGTGATTATACTCTCTTAATTTACGCCCAATAAATGTTTTTATTTTCCCAATATGAAGCTGGTTTAAGACAAGTTTATACATTTTGAATATCTATGTACACGTTAAGATGTTTTAAAATATTGAACTCTCTGTTCCCCTGGACACAGCCATACGACATCTTTTCTACGCCCGCTTCATCAGTCACTTCCTCTATGACATTGGGCACTTACCCCAGCGGGAACCCTTTATTCAGTTTCTCCCTGTTGGACTGGTGCTAGGACGTACTTTGACTTCTGCTGTGTCGGGAAAATATCTCACCGAGAGTCAAGTGGAGACAAGATCTGTCAACGGAAAAGGTGGGTTTTAAGACTTTTAACAACGTTCTAAAAGTGTTTTATTGAAAATGATATTAATTATATATATTATTAAAGTAAATAAAAATACTAAATCGACGTTGCTTAATAGATATTGAAGTAACATGCCTATAACATTTTTTGTTGTTGTAAATATTGTATTATAAATTAACACACTACTGGTAAGTAGTACATTTTGTTAATCATGAATGTTTTGAATTAGCACTTAATTTTATAGTTTATGAAAAAATTAATTCAGAATGATTATATCCTATGCGTTCTTATATTATTTTCGTATTTATAATATTCGAATTATTGATCATAAAGATGAAAAATATGACCAGGTTGGTTTTAAATTGAAATACAAATAAGATATTTTCACTAATAAATTATAAATCTTTATATTCTCATTTGATTTTGACAGACATTTTGGTTGACATAGAAAACGGCGAAGCAGTGAACGAATGCTTCGATAAGATGAGCAAATCCAAACACAATGGCGTTGACCCGTCCAGCGTAGTCAAGCGTGTTGGCATGGACACAGTGCGACTGTGTATGCTGGCCAACACTGGACCTCATAGCAGTCGCAAATGGGAAGAAGACAATGGTGAGCGTCCTGATATCCTGTCCGACTCATCTATGTTTCTCTGGAAGATGTTTTGATTTCACCCAGTCCTCACAGGAACTATAAACTGGCAGAAGCGACTGTGGCTACTCGTAGGAGAATTAGTGCACGCGAAGCAGAGCGGAGATCTTGTTCTTCATTCATTGGAGAACGAACTCGACCCTTCCGTTTTAGCGACGCGAGACAAGATAGTTGGAAAGGTTGTCCATCATGTTTACGTGTCTTCTTTAGCTCTTGTTAACAATATTTATTGATTGATTTGTTTTTCTTCAGGTCTTCGCTTGCTACAACAACTCCTTCGTTCTCAGCAATGTTGTTTCACAGCTGCAAGTCTTGACCAATCTTTTAATGGTATTTCAACCTTGTTTTCTTTCTAAGTTCTCTAAGGTTTGAAAATGAAAGTTGTAATAGTTCTATATTAATTATTTTTACTCTGAGGCCAAAGTAAAGTTCCCCTGATCAGTTTTTGCTTAGCATCATATTGCGAACGAGGTCGCCTCACTATTTCAAAATAAATGACATTGCGACACGTCAACAAGTTTTGCAATACTTTGAGAACAATCTGAAATAAATACGCGGCAATTAAAGTACCTCCAAAAGGTCATTCCATTTCAATTACAATCTACTGTTATTTGTAATAATTTTCGTCGAATTTAGTGCAATATTGATCAGTTTTACACCTAGCCTTCTGATGCCATAGACCCTTCCTTCACTCTTGAACATATCTGTCGGTTCCAGCGTGTCCCAGTGGAGCAAAGAGTGACGAGCCGGCAGTATGTCTCCTGTTTGAGTGACTTGGTTGTCATGCTCTCCCCCCTGGTTCCTCTCTTCTCCAGTGAACTATGGGCTGGTCTCCAGTTGGCTCTCGAGGATACTGGCGTACTTGATCCATACGATTGGGTAGGCTTTCTGTTTTGGAAGTTGTTAATTTAGCTTACATTCCTAAAATCAGCGTGTAAGGTTTTGAATTAGGGCGGTGCAATTAGATGATAGATCTAGGTCCTATGGTAACTGGCAGGTAGCACTCAATATTAGAAATGTTTTTACAAACAGTTATATCATTATTAAAATGGTAATTTATGTATTATGTCGGTAATAAGTGACAATATTGGCTCAAACCTTCAAATCAATAAAATAAAAAAATTATTGTTAGCTCAATTTATTTAAAAAAATATTTGTGTTTAAGAGCTAACAGAGGTTCAATTCATGGAAAGGAAAAAGACGATAACATTTTGACAACTGTGGATTTGGATTTCAAAGATATGACTTCAAATAACTGAAAGCAAGGCATTGTTTAAAATTATTATTATATATATTTACCATTGCAAGAACTGGCTTGGACATGTTTATTATTTCTATTTACTTTAGGCGATCCATGTAATCAATACTTATGCAGTTTTCTGCACTTCGGAAACTTATCATATAGTGGACGTTATTATGCATTGTGGTTGCATTGTAAACATTGGAACTGTATCCGGTTTGCAAACTGTTAACGTTGTTGTTATGCATTGTGGTTGCATTGTAATGCATTAAACATTGGAACTGTATCCGGTTTGCAAACTGTTAACGTTGTTGTTATTGACGAGAAGTTATGTTAGCTCTTGAACACACATGATTTGTAATAAAATTGTAGTAAATTTAATTTTTATATTTCATTTATTTTAAGGTTTGAGGAAATTCACTTTTTGCCATTTTGGCTTTAAATGATATTTATGTATTTGAAGAAGGATATTATAATGAAATGATAAGTTGCATGCTTATTGCCATTGCGAATGGGTTTTAAATAGTCATATTTCAGATTTTATCAATATATTAAATACTTTTATAATGTATTGTTTTATAATACAATTAATGTTTTATTTTTGTTTGAAACTTGATTTCACGATTTTAATATATTTTTTTTGTACTTTAAATCTAGTCATCTTTTATATTAAATATATTTTTATAACAATGATATTAATTATAACTCTACCAACTATTATTAACCTCATTTGTAACACAAATGGAATCAAAGATAGAAAAGTATTATCCAGAGAGTGATTTTTAAAAAATTTACTTTTATTTATTTTTCTGTAAATTTATTTTCTCTTGTGCGTCGCACACACTCCGCCATATTACAGAAACTAATTCTATTTTTTGTATTTAGAATCTTCCAGTGCTCAAACAATCCTTTCCAACATTTCCTCCAAATCAAAGGATCAAAAAGGCCGCCGCTATTTGAATTCCCATCTAACTGTATTTGTCATTACGTTTGTACAGCCTTATCTTTTTTAAAACTAATAAAATATATTGTATTCTGAAACACATGTTGATTTTTTTATTTGTTTCTTCACATATTCTTTTGTTTAAGTTAAAAAGCCATCTGACGTTGATTACTATAGTAATTCTTCCATAATATAGCTGTTAAATTGAGTTTTCGATGTAAACATTATTGAAAAACAATAACATTTGGATTTAACTAGAAAGGCTTCAACAAACTCGAGGGTGCTTTTCGCATGACATTTTAATATACCGTAATTTACAACTTTTATTTTATTTTGACTATTATTCTTCTGAAAATTCTGAACAAAGTCTAAATCCCGTGAATTCTGTTCTAATAGCATAATTTTATCAATTTATTATAATTTTATGAAATGTTTTTGTTACTAAAATATTTTCTCAGAAATTAATAAATTAAATATTATTTTAAAAGTTTTCTATAATTTATTCTTATCTAAATAATTTGTTATAAATAATTTAATTAAGTATATTAAATTTTGAGTATTAGAGATGTTTGTAAGTCTCCCAAATTTGATGTCTTGCAACAGTTCCGTTCACAAAATCTTTTGCCTCTGGGTACGTTTGCAAGTCGTTGGGTACACAAAGTTACTGAAGGACCTTCGTCCAACAAGCTTAGCGACAAGTGGATCAAACAACTGGAAGACAAAAGGGTTTTAGAGCCCCGGGAATCAGTTCATTTCTTTATCGCTCAGGCAATCGGGAAAAAAACGGTATGAAATAATTAATACTGAAGGAAGTCTAATATTTTGGAAAAAGATTCTGTCTTATTTGATTTTTAATGTTCTTAACATATTATTCTACATTTAGTTAGCTGGCATGCAAATTTCCAAACTACAATTTACTACAGCTCAAATAGATCAAATTGAAAGTTTTGTAAAAAGGCGGGAACACCAGTAAGTATGCTAATGCAATAAATGTTGCTTATTTTCACTTTTGGATGTTTTCATTTGTTTATTATTCAGCGAACCAATCCAGTACATTTTAGGAGAATGGGATTTTCGTGAGATAACGTTAAAGATGAATTCAAAAGTTTTCATACCTAGGCCTGAAACTGAGGTATGTTCACACAATAATTCTGTGGTAATTTGACATAATTGAACTATTATACTACTTATAAATGGCTAGTCAAAAGTAGTGTAAAAATTTAAAAAGTTTTTCTGTTTAGAGTCTATTCATTTTTATATTCTACAATTAATATTTACAGTTTTGTAGAGCTACAAAAGATTTTGTCATTGAAATATATGCTATCTTGACAGAATTTGGTACACATACTCTGAAGGCAAAGTAGAAATATTAATTATAATTTAATTTTTTTTAAGTAAAATTTTTTAAATATTTATTACAAATTTAACTTGACAAAAATTTATTTTTAAATTATTTAATTTTAACTATAACGGTATTTCGGTCACAGTTACTCGTTGGTTTTGTCAAAGATGTTCTGCTGAATAACTCAAAGAGAGTTTCGGAGTGCCGAGTTCTTGAGGTTGGATGTGGATCGGGGGCTATTTCCTTGTCACTACTTCATGAGTTGCCAGAAGTAAGTTGTCTACTGTAAAATAGTATAGTAATAAGTATCTATAACTTCAATATACACAAATGTATTCTCACAGATGCAGAAATACTAACTTTGTGCAGAAATGTGTACTGTTGCATCTATTAGTTATACATTTCAGCTTCGTGTCACAGCTATAGACGCTTCAATTGACGCTTGTCACCTCACGCAGACCAATGCTCAATTCCTCAAACTCAAGGACAGAATCTCAATCTTGCATCATCCATTGAGTTCAGGCAAAAGAACATTTCTCTGTTCCAAAAATATTTAATATCTTCTATTTATCTTCAAGTTTTATAGATCGAATTTCTTATATTTTATAATATCAAATTAAAACAGGTACAATATTATAATTTGTCGTAGCAAGGATTGTACATCCAAAATAAATAAATGTTGTATAAAAATACAAGAAACATTAATAAAAGAATATGCTTAACATTTTTCAAGTCTTAAAGGATTTAAGGATTTAATAATTTAAAGAATCATAAAAATTAATTCTCCTCGTGAATCTAACGATTGCTATATATTTTTTATATTATTTATCGAAGTCAAATAGTAATTCTAAAATAAATAAATTCTTCATTCTAGCTGGTCCTTCGTTGCGCCAATCTTTCGATGTTATCGTGAGCAACCCTCCCTACATTCCCACAGAAGAAATGCAATCGTTGTGGCCGTGCAAGTATCTTTTAACTGCACATATTATTGAGTTCTAGTTCTTGAACTGTTAAATAGAATATTTCTTTTGATTTCTTTGTGTGTATTGGTGTTTATTTATTCATCCCTCTTGAGGCATTTTGAACCTCTCCTTGCATTGGATGGCGGAGAGACAGGTCTTGATGTCGTCTCTGAGTTGCTGCACTTCGCCGAGTCAAATCTCTCTTCTAATGGGTAGGTCGTATAGAGAGGAATGATATTGACTTTGGGATATCTTCCTGTTCTTCTATGATTTCAGCTGGATGCTTCTTGAAGTTGATGATTCTCATCCAGCTAAAATAAAGGACATGCTAGGATCTTCCAACAACTTTCCACATCTCATATTTGATGGAATGATTTTGGATCAGTATAAAAGGTGATTTTCTTGCAGAATTAAAGCAAAATATTCTATCAATGATGACCTATTTGTTGATCTAAAGAATTGTAATCAAACACTAGAATATATTTATTCCCATCAAAGTTTACACCTTCAAATATATTTCTACGTCTCTCAGAAGTAAACAAGTTTATAGTTCACCAAAATCCAGAATATTTCGCTAAATTTAATTATGTTCAATTTATTTACTGACAATTTTAGTGCTTTGTATTAAATTTTATCTGATAAAATTTGAATTTTTGCACCTTAACTATATTCTTCCTGTTAAATTCTTATAATGTTATGCATTCATTGTCTGATAATTTCTTCCTTGTGTATTTGCAGAGAGCGATTTGTCACGATTCGACGTAAAGATATTGGAAATAGTGTTGGCTGATCGCCCAGTCAAACAAATTAACATCTGCATATACATTTACAAGTTTGTAGTTTTACATCCATATTGCAAAACATGTAAATATGTATACTAATTTAGTTGTTTTTTATTATCTTATCATTTGAAATATTTAAAAAATGTGTTTTTGTGATTTCGATAAGATAAAAATATTTTAAATGCATTTTCCAAGAAGAACTATATATGAACAATTGTCCATCTATTTTGTGAGAATTATTCTTATATTAGATGTCTTATATTTTGAATATATTCATTACTAGTCCAATACGTCTAAATAGTTTGAAATAGATATCTATAATAACCATTATCCACTTTATCATAATCGAAATATTTTGATGAATTTAGTATTTATAAATATTTAAATAACAAACTCTAAAAGAAATATTTAAAAAATCTCATTCATGTGGGATCCATGTACATTGAACATGAATTAAATTGTTGGTTTTATATTAAATTTATTTTTTGTTTTAAATAAAATATTAGAAATTTGAATCATTTTGAATTGTGTGTTGTTTTATTTGAAAAAAATTTAGCATAATGTCATGATTATTTTATTTATATAGTCAGGTTCGCATTACGTTATAGGATTGATAGACATAATTTAGACATGATCGGATAAAATAATTTAAACCTGTAGCTTATAACAATTAAAATGGATGATTGGTTCAAAAGAATATTTTTAGTTGTTAGGCAAATTGATAGGTAATTAGAATCTATTATGGATATCATAAATTTTGAAGTTAATTATTTCAAAAATATCTTTTGTGTAATATACGTTCGGTGTCCAGGTTTTAATAATCTTTGTGAGCGAAAAGTAATTTTTGTCTTCGTTTTATTTCGAGGAAAAATTGATATTTTCTGCTTTCTTTAGAATTTGAAGAACGGTACCTACCAAAATTATGTTTATCTTCACTGCTATAAAACTCAATGAATTCGAAAACTATAAAAAAAGTGTAACATATTTTAAAAGCTTTAAAATATGTTGTCTTCTATTTATAGAAAACACGGCAATTTTTAAATGGAATAACCAAATATGTCGATTTGTGATATATAAGTACGTATATTATAAAAAAATGTGACATCATTTTGCTTACAGCTGAGTAAACTAAACGTTATTGCAATTATAGCCTTATGTTACTTAATGCTACTATTATTAGTTAACTATGTAATTAAACTTAGGGTGTACCTGAAACTATAATTTACGAACTTCATTCTTAGAATACAACATATGTATAAGGAACTTGATGCGTAGAACACAACTTATAAGAAACTTAATTAAACCAAGTTTATACATTGTGAATGTTTTAAAATATTGAAGTGCTTTTTTCTCTGGACGCATAATTTTCTCCTCGGATATTGCCTATTTATATATTTTAAAAAGAAAATTTACGTGATATTAGAGCCTGAAACAGAATTAAACATACATGTAATCATTGCTTAAGCCACAAAAGTATTTTGATGTCAGTGGATAAACCATTGTAAACGTTACTAATTAATACATGTATTAATAAAGATGAAAAACAAAATATTTTTGATTTAATATCGAAGTAATCAACCGTAACTAATTTATTTTAAATATTTTTGTAATATTACTTTAAATGTTTACCCATATTATTTAATTTAAAATTTTAAGCGCTTATTCCGACAATATCAAGTAATCTGGCATAACAATTACCACCAACATAACGATTTGACAATTTTACCGTGAAGAAATATTTCTTTTAAAAATAGAACTAGTAATAAAAATTTATCAAGTTTAGTGTATTTATCAGATACAAATATTATAAATATTTACAAAATATTCTAGATTATGAAGGCATACATGTGTGTTGGAGGAGCTCCATCTCTTTATCTATATTAAGTTATAGAGAAGAAAGAAAACAAATGTATTTGTTATAAATCATATTTAAAATGTTAAAATACAGTTGTTGTGTAGGCCGCCATGCCTTCCAAGTACTTCAATTCACTTCTTTTCAGCCACTAAATAAAAAAAATAAAAGAGGATTGTAAAGGAAATGATCTAAAAGTAGAAAATGCATTTTATTCTTTGAAAAATAGCAAAACATTAGAACTAAATATTAGTGAGCATTTCTTATAAATGGAAGATTTATACAATATTATTACATATAAAATGTAACATAAACAATACTTGCGAAATACCCAGACGTACATGTGTGTGTATCACCAAAGGTATTTGCAGTTTGGACAATAATACATATATATTAGCAGAATATTTGTTATAGTTTTAAAATTGTAATCGCTAGTTTGGCACGTTGATCTTATTATTTAAAACAATCGATACATACCAGAATAATATTAACTGCTTTTAGTTAATATTAACGGATTGGTAAATAAAAAGGAAGAACATTTTTATTATAATGAAGACAAACTTACGCGGTTCGCTAAGTTTAATTAAAATGGGATCGAAGAGATCGATAAGATCTTTATTCTTCTGTTTTATCTCCGGCAGACTCGCTGTTGGCGTGTTATTCATCCAAGTTTCCCGTTCAGTGCAAGCCGCTTCTGTTGTCTTCTGAAGAAAGGTTGTAAGAGGTCGAATATACAGATATTTGACGGAAAACTTATAACTACTAAAAAATTTATTTATAGTCGAAAATGAAAAGTTTAAATTAGTGTATTTTATATTTATGACCAATTTTTTTTGAAAATAAATTTGTTTAATTCTTTGCTATTTAAACGATATAATATATTTTCCTTGTGACAGCATTAATTAATCAAGACCTGTAATATCTGGAAAACTATTAAAAAACTTCAGTTACTCTTTCATCTTTGGTTATTCGTCCCATGTGTTTCTCGGGATCCGCATTTGTTTCACGAATTGTTTGAATCATTGTGAGAAGTTCATTACGAGCGTCTGGCAAAACATAAATTAGTTTGAAAAAGAATAAGTACAATATTTATGCCAAACTTGAGTCGGTAGAAAGCTCCATGAGTGAAAATGAACGACCTCATAATTTAATGACATCTATATCATTATTGTCTATAGTAGTAGGTGATGAGCATGTCCTAACCAATTCGTCTTCTGATTGGTCGAGAGATTCACGTGACCTATCTGGCTT
>JAUZNC010055913.1:0-14389 GCA_034780395.1 Vannuccia rotundouncinata | reverse complement strand
TAAATTAAATACTGTACAATTTATAATCTATGAAATCAATTATTAAAAAACGCACTTTATTTCGGTATAGCCTATATATATATATGAAAAAGCGAAAATACAATTTTCCAATTTGTATTAAGCAGACATAATAAAAAAACTATAATATTTAAAGAGATCTAATGATGTTTATAATTAAATGATGTGTGGGTTTCATTGGTTTACTAATATAGTACTCGGTACAACTGTAATGAACAGTGAAAATATACAATTTCATATAATAAATTTATCAACAACCCCATTCATGTGCTCTTATTATGCATTAATAGTATTTAAAATGAATAGAGAGCTTTTTGATATGTTGATGTATATCGCTAACGTTTCACATATACAGAAAACGGTTTATCCTTTATCCTCTTAATAAAGTAGAATGTCAACACACCAATATCAACGCCAGAAGGTACTTTAAACTAAGCCCCGTTATCTTATCCTGTATAAACATGTAGACCAATTCCTCTAGAAATTGTCTTCGGTATCACATTTCCTTTCCAAACTATAATTATAGCTCCATATTTTTAGTTTGCTGTACCTTATAGATAATTGTCGTTTTTTAAATGAAATGAAATGAAATGAAATTTTATGCTTGCATAATGGGATTTCCTTTAGACGATGGACTTATACCGTGACACTGGCAGATGATAAATAGAATTTCTAGCTCACTTTTCCTCCTCGCCTTTCCTCTATATAATCATAGGGAACTCTTGGAAATATATGGTATAGTGGGGACGCTACAAGTGCTGAATATTCTGGTCGTGGTAAAGGAAGCCATATACATCGTGTTTGTTATATCTTGACTGTACCTATATAGAGAACGAAGTTCTATAACCACAGAAGAGCAGAGATTTTTATTCGCGGAGTTTTCCAGTGAGATCCGATTATTCCAGGATCAAAGCTAGTGACTCTATTTAGTGCTACCGAGATTATTGCCTATTTACAATGTGTAAACATAAAAAACACACTCAAAAGTCTAAGGATTTCTCGTAATGGCTTCCTGACGATAACTATTTCTATCCTCAACGGTATATTAAATCAGAAGAATTGTACTTACTGGCACAGATTAATTCCCAAGGGGAGCGCTTACAATTGAAAGAATTCATGGATTACTACTACATATGGCCTTTATGAAATATTTTAATGGTTATTTGCGTACCCCCTCAATCGTTTTTTGAATAAAATAAAAAAATTATAAAGTTCTGAGATAACAATTTTAACAATTTAGAAATAATTTGTAGTTTTATTTGTAATCTTTCACACAAAATTTGTTAATTATATCAAACCGTGAAAATCCAAGATGACCGGCATTAAAATAATAAAAAAAAATTTGAGAGAAAATGATGGTATAATACTTATAAACAATGGTTTTTGTATGCATTTCAGAAAGAACGTTTTACAATTATAACTTACAATCTCTGGGGGGGAGGGATGGATATCGTGGCTGTGGAGGAATCGGTGTCCGGTATCCCCCCCTGTTTCTGTCCGATGGTGGCTTTCGGCGCCGAGTTGTGGGACCCTTCCCAAAGCTTGTCGACTTAAAAAATCCAACTCTCACTAAATTTAAAAAAGACATCAATCAATAAATCAAAAAAGAAATTTTAAATTATTGTACAAAGTTAACGTAAATAAAATTTATAAGATATTACTTCTGATTATTTTTATACAACTGAAAACTTATTTTAAATATAAATGAAACTATATTATGAAACGATATTGCAATACAAAAGTTTTTTTTATTTGGATGAAAATATTTATTTTATATCAATCAAGAAATCGAGGTATAATGTATAAATTATTTCTATTGGACGTTTTATAATAAGAAAATATGTTTTGTATTTTGTGTTATCGTTTCTAAATCTTGAGTAAATACAGAAAAAGTAAAAAATTTAACAGAAGGTTTTAGTTGTCATTATCGAAAAACTTACAGCTTTTGTAAATAGATATTACCAGCGATTGCTGGCGTATGGCTGTAATCCTTCTTTACGCTTTACTTATTTTAAATCTGAATAAATATTGCTCTCGGGTTGCTCTTTCTAAATCAAAATAAAATTTCTGCAAATTTTAAATGACACTCGTATACAATTAAATGATCAACACAAAATAATCGCCCCGCCCCCCAACATATACGGTGAATAATAAAAACAGCACAAACATTTCACAGACATATAAGTTACCAGAATATATTTTATATTCTGGAATCTTGTCTCAAAAATTTAACTGATTAAAAAGGATATTTAGTAACCTAAACACGTCACGCATGCTAGATTTAATAATTAGACGTACCATATCTCTTCCACATATGATAGTACTTTATCAAGGGGAAATATGTTAATTGTCATTCCAATGTGGTATATTCATTGCGGCAATAAATATGTACAGCTGAAAGTTATTGGGAATGTATTCAAAAAAAACTTTTGGAAAGGACTTATTATTCCCAATATATTGATTCGAATTTATTTCTATTTAATTAGTTAAAACAAAGCATTTTGTTTGTGGGACGGATATATGAAGAGGACGCGTTACAATGAATGTTTTGTTTTTGACAAACTACAATTAGTTTGTTTACTACTGAATGTTATGTATTGTATTTAAGTTGTATATTATATTGATTACAAAAGTTAATAATACAAAACACATTAATGTATATATTAACACATTAAATATATATATATGAATTAATATCGAATTTGTCCCTGTTTTATTGATTGAAATATTATTGAAATAAAATGTTTAACCAATATAGAAATTATATTCAGCTAATATACAGAATTCAAAATGTTTTTTTTTTATAACGTTGTTGTGAAGTTAAAATAATAGATTTTACAAAATGTGCATTTTTATATACAGGAGTATAATAAACATAATGCATAATAATTAAATTCACAAAATATAAGTGTGACTATAGTAAATAATTAGTATGGTTAACATTCTCATTTTGTCCAATATCTAGATTTTTATAACATCTATAAACTAAATAATATTTTAAGTGTACCTATTATATCTATATACATGTGATAAATGGATGTATACCTATTTAACCAGCGTTTCATGTACTCCCTGAATTCCTACATTTCAGACATCAATACGAACTATATACCCAGTTGAAATTGTACCCACACAGGGAATTGGGTGAAATGCAAGAAATTTCATTTTACATTTATGTAATAATGCGGATATTTGAATAATTGCATTCATGCTATAGTTGCATAGTTAATTAACCCTATAATAAAATCAATATTTGCTCGGTACATCTCTTTCGAGAAATATTTTTCTGCTGAGTAATTTATTAAATATTTACATGTTTATAACATGTTTATAAGCCGGTGATTCATTTTGTCATTTATTTTACAAAGACAAGAAACAATTTCTACAAATATTTATTGATTTTATCCGTTGAGTAGATATTCATTTTTCCAAATTATATATTTGGTGTATAAAAATTTTATTAGAGACTCAAAATTCAAAGATTCATTATTATATATATATATGACAACAAGTTCCGCCCAAATTGCATCAATATATAATTTTGAACACCAGATGCCCATATTTGATTCAAAAGATTATTTAATTAAATTTCAAACATACAAAAGAGTTTGGATACTTTTATTTCTATTGAACCCTTCTTCCATTATTTGACAACTTAGGTGATTTACATATATTTGTTGTCATTGAAAATAAAACGAAATGCTTCATGAACTCAGGTAGAATTGTCACAAGATTCGTAAGAAAATTTTAGAAAACATTTAATTATAAATTGATATCTGTATGTTCGTGCTATATTATATTGATTTCTATTAATTGGCTATAAGTAGAAATAATAGATAAAATGTAAAGCTGGTCGACTTACTACAGGCATAAATAAGTTTCAGATTCATCTTTTTGCAGCCTTTTTGAACAATTTCGAATGGTGTTCGTGGTGGTAGAGCCGTACAGGTCTCCTTGCGATTGCAATCGAGTCCCATTTCTTCCGAGATATCAACATCGGGACATCGAAGATCTGAAAAAAGAGAAAAATTTCACGATAATCATTGAGGTCTAAGAGAGATGGAGAGGAGCTTTGAGAGTAATAACGGTTAAAGGATAAATTCCAAAATATATATGTATTACAGTACGATTTAACAAAACTTACTTTTAGCGGAAGAGTCAAGAGAAATCTGTGATGTTAATGACGCGCTGACCACAATGATTTTTTCTTCTTCATCAGGAAAAGATTTACACTGGACCTCCAAATATGTGTCAGCGAGGATCAACTGTATTTTCACAGAAACTGGCAAACAAAAAGGAATTAATAATTATTCTTACAAGCTTCGATATAGTGTTATAATATAAAACTTAGGAAACTAATCAGATTTCTAAACTTGATGTATACACATCACATCTAAGTTTAATTACATAATTGCAATTCTAATTTAAAACACGATAATTACATGACAAGATTTGGTAATAGCGGAAGACCAAAATACCCACAGAGCGTGGTTATGCGGGGTCATGTTTGAAACACTTGGCCACAACATCATTTGATTTGAATGCGTCGGTTAGATGAGAGAAAGCTGCTATTGAGAAAAAATCGCGATTCTATCAACCCCATTAGTCAAAATATAAACAAAAACTCATCCTTTTCTCCCAATAGATAATCAGAGTAATTGAAGTCTAATTTCCTGTCTCATCTCAGGATTTTGGTGCACTCAACTGTATACATATAAACTGTATTAGCCGGTGCAGGAAATTGTTCTGATTTATTTTTATTATATAAGAACGTCGACTATACAGTACGTAGACGCTCAGTAGTTAATATTCTCTTTAGTGTATTTAGTGATGGTTTATATTGAACATGGACGAATTACAAAATGATAAAATTAATGAAAACGTTAGCGCGCACAAATGGATCTGTAACATATAACTACATAGAAATAAAGGATATCATATCGCAGAGAGATTCGAAAATTGCTGATTCGATAATGACTGTGTTCTATATATACTGCACGTGTTATGGAGTATAAGACACATGGCCGTGCCTACACGAATTTCAAACCAAATCTGACTTTACAAACGAACACACCATAGAAATCACAGAAATCCCAAATGTGAACGTTTTTGGTTAATATTTACATATATGAATCACTACAAGTGGACGCTTTGAATATTGCGCCGTTTATTTGTCTTTAGGAAATTCAATCTAACTGACCCTGGACACCACTATACGAGAATAACAGCTCTATTCAAAGTGGAAATCTCCTCCAGATTTAATATTAAAAGATAACAGAGAACCATGTAATTAGTCATCAGGATATTAAAAGTCATTTCTCAATTGAAAGAAAACATGATTTCCCAAATTCTAATTTAAAAATGGTTAATGTTATAAATATTTTTTTACAACGAATCACTTTATGTTTAATTTTTTTTCCTCTTTATAGTGGTTAGTGTATTGAATAAAATTGAACCATTAAGCAAGTGTAGTAAATATTTTATTAAATGCACCCTTGTTAACTCAACCTTATCCTTAAAATTTGATTAATTACCCAATTTTTTATTCGTGTCAAATATTATAAATATTAGCAAATAATAAATGTTATCACCACTTTACCACATACAATACCTGATGAGTTTATAGATAATTGGAGAATGTTGACAATATAAATATATTTCGTTTCTATCTGTATTATAACTCATTTAGGTGATAAAACTGGACTAAATGTTTCCATTCCTGTATAAGTGCTTTCTAACGTTATAACACCAGTCTTAGATTATAGGCTGTCTATGATTTGTTTTGTCCCATGCTAAATTTTGGTTATCGCCAAAAGCAAATACTGTCTGTATGTTGGTTGCGCTGTGGTCTATTATAACTATAAAATTGGTGATTTGGATAAAAAAACTTTCAGATTTTTAGTCACCCGAAAACTTCTATATCGTTATCTACATCAGTGTTATAGACTCGCTCAACTTATATAATCTGAGTGATTCAGAGTAAAATCGAATATTTGGCTCATGTGTTGATATTTTTGCCAACTTTAATAATAACAGATTTCACAAAAAATGGGAGGCTAATAATTATATTTAATATTCAACAAGATCAATGTTTGACTTTGTTAAATCTATCAAACAAAATAATGTTTATTATTTTAAATTCAAAAATAATAAATCTGTTGAATTCTAAATGTTACCCATTAATACTAACCAGCGTAAAGATATCAGAATTAATATAGTTGATTGATTCGTTTCAAAATCGATATGTTTGAATTGAATATATAGCTTTTATTTTTCTTAAACATAAACCAAAATAAGATAAGAAACATCTTTTGGTTTAATTATGACCTCATCGAGTTAAAATCTTTTCCAAATATAATATAGAAACATATTTTGGGTTCTATATAAAAGTGTCGAGAAGTCCTTCTACAATTAGAACGCAGCATTTTGTTCCTATATAACTTGGAGGAATATTCATATTTTGCTAAAGTCCCTATTTTCATAATCTGAAATCATTCCGATTGCAAGGTTCATTGTGAAAAAATAAAAAGCTGTAAATCAAAACATTTCGTTCAATTTAATGAATCCATTTTTTCCATTCTTGCCACAAAGACTCTGTTAAAATTAATTTTATATATTTATTTAGGTGATACATTAACAACTACAGCGTTTAACTGCTTCACACAGAAATAATAATTTTTCATTTCAAACCTTCTGCCACTCGCACTCGTTTATATCCACAAGGTTTATTTGCCCTCTTTCCCGAGAAGTCGTTTGAATTTAAAATCGATTGTAAAATGTAAAACTAGAACATGAAAAAACGGAATAAGTGATTGCAGATATATATTTATATACATCCCATATAGAGCAGAATAACCTTTTCTTTTCCCACTATTAAAAAGAAATCAATTTTCCACTCTCGTATTTTGCCAAAATATTTGATGCATTTAGTGTAGGAGAAAAAAAGTAAACTGCGACAACATTTGTAGTTGCGTTTTCTTATTGATATAGTATGATTTGCGAAAGTGAGGATTATATTAAACATACATTATATATAGTTATAGCTATAATAAAGTTACAATAGATTGGGAAAGGATGTCTTTTGATTTTGATTTTTTTATCCATTTCGGGACAATCTATTAAATCTTTGTTTATATATAAATGTAAAATAGAAATAAGGAATCATTTTCGTGTTATTTTTAACAATATCAAAACGTTATTCTACAAAATAAATGATTTAATTTTTGTACGGAAAAGCATACTTGTTCATGACTTTCCTATACTCGTAAATATAACAAACTCCTTTGTGTAAAATTTGCAATTTCTATCACGGGAAATGTTTCGCGAAATTTAATCAATATCTTGTTTTCCGTTTTTTAATCGCTATGATTAATGATGTATTTCCGTTTTATTTAAGCAAACTGTACCTTTTTATAATAATAATAACTGATGAGAACCTATACTGCTGTTTATCAAAAGAATATTCGAAATGAGGAAATATGAAATTTATTAAAACTTAAATGGTATATTTTAAAACATTTTTGACGAAGTCCATAAGTTGTAATTATAATAATTGGACTTAACAAATTAGTAATTACAATAATATAGAATATTTCTAAAATGGATTTTAGTGGATTTTAAATTTATTATTTTTTAAAATTGTATTATTTATTGTGTTTCTTGTAGCTGTTTTTTTCAGATAAAATAGCAAATTAATATTTTTTAAAGAAATAATTGCTAAGATTACAAGTTATGACATTGCACAGTTGTTATAGATATATATCTATAAAACATGTTTGATGAGTGTGTTCTTGTAAAAAGAAGTTTAAATATTTAAATTTATGTTCACGATATTTAAATATATCTATGCAGTATTTAAAAATTATTGAATTTTATATCCCTTTATTTTGAATTGATTGCAAATGCTTAAGGACTTTTCTATTTTTTAAATTATAAAGTGTTTAAAGTAAATATTTTCCATGTTTATATTTTATTTCATGGTCAGAATAGGTAAAACGTGAACCATCCTGTTTTTATAAACCTGTCTTAATAAATGTAGCCATATAGTAGTAACCGAATATTCCATCCAGGGATGATTTCAAGTAATTAAAATCTATTAGTTCGCTTTTTTTGATGGAAATACTGTGACAGAAAATACTCCTTTTACATTTTCAAGCCCTGAAATTCCCTCATGCTTACGGAAAGGGGGAAATTTGACCTGCGTTGTATAGACTATTTTATTTGCAAACATCACACAAATCCGACATTTGCGTTAAAAACACTTTTTTGCCTAAGTAAGGTAAACAAATTTATAAATAAAGTAAATAAAATAATTTAGTCATTTAATAAATTTAAAATCTAGAGGATGATTGCTGGGAAATAAGAATAATTAAAGAAAAATTCTATAATGGAAATAAATTAAAATTATTTTAAAAGCTAGGTTTTTTAAACATTTATTATAAAAAGGAATCACTCCAATATAATTTACGATATTATATAATAATTAAAAATTAAACTTTTGTTTTTAGTTTGATAACGATTTTTGGAATTCATGTGATTTAATACATAATCAGGCGTTTGTGCTTAGAAACTTTCCACTCGTGTATAATGAAATTGTACTAATTAAAAAGGAAAAGGTTTCTTAAGGTTACCAGCAGTGACTATAGAAAAGTCAAGGCAACATAATTATATTCAATAAACGCTTGACGGAGCTGAAATTTAATGAAAATAAGAAATTCACTGAAAGGTATATAATGCGACAAAAAATATAAATTAAAAATAATTCAAATGGGATTCATATAGAAAACGTATTAATTATTTATTTAATCGCAAAGATTTTTGAATAATAAAATAAATCAACTTTAGTTACTTATAATAATTTCGTTTAGCATGAAATTATTCATGGTAATTTTTTACTAAATTGTAGACATATTGTACTCATATCAAACTAACCTGGTGCGCATAGATAATTGATCTCCATAAAGTGAGACCATTGACAGTAATTATCAACAGCTTTGAATTTATTTGGCCACAGTTGGCAAGTACGGTTTCCATTGCAGGCGTTTTGGACTTTCTGTGAGGTTATAAGAATATATGAAAAGTCAAAATGTTGAATATAACAATCGATAAGTTTGTTGAAAATTATTAAACTTTTCAAATTGTGACCTTTTAATGTTTCACTATTTTGTATATAAAGATGAGAATAAAGATGTTGAATAATAATAATACAATTTAAAATTATCAGCCAAATTTCTGAAATATTGATAGAAATAATTAAAAGTTTAATAATTACAATGGAAACAATTAATCACTGATTATAATATCTGACATCAGAAATCTAAATACTGCCAGTTTTCAATTTATTGCGGCTAACTGGTCATCATTTATTGAAAGATCAGCCAGAGGATATATGATAAAACAATTTCCGGGTCAATCTGTGGGTTGAGATGAATCTTCAATAAGTGGCTATTAATGTGGTCCTCAAGGGAATTTTAAATTGTTACAAATAGAACTATTTTTGACTATTTCTGCAGTAAAAATATGCAATTCACATGTACTATTATATGCAACTAAAAGTATTTCAAAAGGGAGACACTTCGTAATTTATTTTATAACTTGTAAATGCTGTTTGATTTGCGAAGAATAAATATATGACTTCTTTATATATATATAAATATTAGGGAATAAATTGTCAAATAGTAGATTTCATTATAGTGTTAAAGTAACTGCCACCTGTAACGTTTATCGATAATATAGTTTTATTCGAGGGTTCCTTCAATTTATGGATTTATAATAAATTATATATGATCGATACGGTTAAAAGTGTTACATTAAAAAATGTTTGCAAAGTACCCTTGATTCTTGTATATATATACTCCATCTGAGGATGTGTATGATTGCAATAAAATTCAGTTAACTATTAATGGCAGATTTCATTTATTCCTCTAAGTATTAGAATAAAAAATCCAGAATACACTTCGTTTCCGGTCAACTTGCTCCAATAAATCAGTAAATAAAATTGTTAATGTCACATTGTTAATATACAGAATATACTCGTTTGTAGGTCTAATGATTTTCGACAGGCATCCGATACAATGTTTCCAATGGGTGTGCTCACACGGTCTGCCTCCTAAAAAAGCTCCAATGTTCACGACGTGTCACAATTCTAGAACTCTATTTCAACTAATTAAAGTAAAGAATACTTACTTGCTGATACAGAACTTCTCTAGTTGTGACACATAATGAGTGTTATAAAGGAATTTCTTTTTGTATAGATACAATTGAAATCTTTATAATATAGATATTTTATGTTTTTTTTTTATTAGACATACTAAAATGAACAAAACAGTTTGTATATCCGCTGAAAATCAGTTGTAATATTTTTGCTCATTGTAATATATTACATTGTAAACTTTTTCAGATATGACTTCAATCTGTCTAAATTTTTAAAAATTCAGTTCAAATTATACAGATAAAAAACAAATACGAAAATTTAAAAAAGATCCTATAAGATTAAAAATTTTTCCTCCATATGATAAATGAAGATTAATTGTATTTGTTTTAAATTATTCCTTTGAGATATAGTAATTCCTTTTTTTATATTATGAAAGATTTTAACCAACTTTAAATTCCTCTATAAAAACTCGCTTTCTATCAAAATCTAGTAAAATTTTGATTCTTAATTAATCCTAAAAAATAATGCTTTTTATATATTTATTAACCGCAGTGACCCAGTATGCCCGCATGTTCCAAAGACTTTGAGAGGTAGACAAATTCGGTTTTTTGAAAACTGAATTAAAAATAAATATTGTACACTCCTGACAAATATTTTGGAATATGTATATATTCTAATTTAACGATATGTAAAATATTTGTGTTTAATTTTATGCAATTACAATGAGTATATTGTATATTAATAGAAAAAGATTTTAATATAAAATACGAAAGAAAAAATGTAATTTTAATGATTCAAAATTTGTTTTTGAATCATTTTTAATATTTAAAATATAATTGAATAGAATAATAAGAAAAAGATAATTTCATTTGATATCCTAAACATTATTATATTATATTTATACAACATAATCGTTTCTGGTTTTGTTAATCTTTTAAATTTTTACATTTTGTTGAAAGTTATACAATTATTGAAATGTTTCTTATATAATTTATTCAAGATTAACTAAAGTATTTCAAAGCTCTATTGAAATAGCAAATAACTGTCAAATTTTCGAACTTATTAGGGGTATAAGGTATATATATATATTTTTTTGAAATGAAAATCAAAAATTCACAATCAAAGAACAAAAAAAGAATTTTTATGTAGACTTCATACGCAGCAGTGGGTGGGTATATTCAACTTACATTTAATACTATATTGCTAAGTCTGTTGGATGCATTAAGGCTTCAGAAATATATAATGCAACCTTTCAGTTCCTGCTCATGACACAATAAGAATATTTTCTAGCAAAAATGATGTAGGATGTTTTATATACTGAGTTTGAAATTACTTATTAGACTTTTATATTTGGAGATATATAGATTTCATACGAAAGGAATTAAATAAATGTTGTTTTATGTTGAGTATATATAATATAATGTATTCATTAATGACATGATTTTAACATTTATGTATAATATATACAAAATACAGATTTAGTGAAACTGCAATTGTTAAAAAGGAAAACATGTCGTCTTAAAAATAGTGATTAATATATATTTATATACATTTATATTTATAGTTTTGAACATCAACTTAAGATTTACTTACAAATTTATACTTAAATATTATTTAATATTATTTATTTTAGATACGCATTTCTCTATAAAAAACAACTTCAGATATTTTTAAATTACAAAAAAAATAAAAGGAATGTAAAAATGAATAAAAAATTATTAAAAAGCCAGAAACGTTTAGTTTAGAGATATTAATGATTTCTTTAATTTTTACAATATTTCATATAAACTCTCTTTAATTAAAAATTATTTTTTCTATATATTTTATTAAAATTTAACTATAAATAAAAGTATAAATACTTGCTCGAACTCTGTATAAAAATATCTAAAAATCATGATAATTTTTAAAAATAATTAGCTAAATTTTACTACTCTTAAATATTTTTAATAATTCATATTGTAGTCTAATATTGATTATTTTACAAAAGTTAAAAGATAACATTTATTTTCTATTATTCGATATTATAGACGTTCCAAAAAGTTTCATTTAAACTTCTATAAATAGACGATAACTCAGCCGATAAGAAGTCGCAGAGTATAGTGAAGGATATATTTCGTTATACGATCAAAATAAAATCAATGCCAAAAACGATACTATATAATAGATAAATATGACAATGACTCATATATGTAGGTTCACGAAGAATAGATGAATTAAAGATACCAATCATTCATTAAGTCATTGTCAAAGACCAAATTATATCCTTGACATCAGCAACAACACATTAAGATTTCGGCTATTCCTCTCTTTTTGATTAAACAGCCGAAAGCATTCATGGCTCTTTTGAGTAATACTCCTCGGGAAAATTATGGTCTTGGGTACAGGCCAACGTGTTCAAATTATATAGAGTTCATTCAGGAGATCGAGAGGTGCTTTGTTGTTCCTTGAATAAGTCATAATTCAGAGGGTGGACTTCCAAAGAATATTTAATTGTCTTCAACTAACTTATCTCAGAGACTGAATGTACTAAGTCTGGACACATGCTCCGCTATAAGTATAGATCTTGACGTTATAATAAAGATATATACTTAAACATATTGCTGCCTCGGGGATAAATTATAGTCAATACAGATTTGCAGAGATTGGTGCTGAAAAGCCGTAAAAATTAATGGCATTGAGAAATGTGACCCATTAAATTAAGGGATGTCTTTTTTCGTTGATTTGTATTTTGTTTTTATATATATCATGCAACATGAAAGAGTGAGTCAGTCATGCAAAGAAAAATGCGAAACAAAATATTAGCAAATAATAATCAAACGAATTCAAACACTGATTTAATAAAAGATGAAAAAAGTGTAATCTTTTGTACAAAAAACAATTTTTTGTTGAAATTATTTCAAACTTTATTTGTATTTAGCAGAATATAATATTTCATAATTTCTGAGATAACTAAGATAATTTCCGAAAACTAAACATTTTACTTATATATATATATAACCTTATACTTTTATCGATTTTTGTTCTATATATGAAATAAACAATAAAAGAAATGAATTCATTAAAAATAAATACCAATTTATAGTTTTAAAGAGGAATAATGCACGAATTATATAATAGTAAATAAACAAAATAAAGTTTTAAGTTAAAATTTTTAAAAGCCTAAATATCCTGTCTTTAGATAAATAAATTAATTGCATTAAACTATCTCTACACGATACCATAGTGATGTCAAAGAATAGAAAAAAATTGAAAAGGAAAATGTCAGGTGCTATATTACTGAAACCAGAGGGGTGCTGACTTCAAGCCATATAAGAACCCGGGTAAGTCTTTACTGTAAGATTAAGGCATTTAAGCCGACTTTGAAGGGCTTCAAAGTGTGAACAGGCAGTAATTTTGCACACATGAATAAGTATCAAGTCGAATCGCTTTACTCAAGAATTTCTCATATTATTTATAGTCACATATTTTTTTTATATTGAAGTAACAGCCACGTTGTAATTTTTATGTCTGTCATTGAAATTATTCAATAACTTTACAGTCTAATTCAAAAAAACTGTTCAATAAAATAATTATCAACCATGTATATGGCCGCTATGAAATATAGCTCTATGATGTAAAGCGTTCTTTTTGAAATCTCCTGCTAAAACTGTACAATGTAACCTTTTTTTCACTTTAGAAAAAGTATAATAATATTTTCCTTCCCTTCAAGGAAATACTGGAGCACTATACCGCACAAACACGCAAAAATTTATTGTCGTCTAGCCGAATCTTGGCAAATTCAACGGATGACTTCATTCTGACCCTGAACTGCCTGATTTCTAAGAAACTGTGTCATAATCTGCGGGCGTATCCAGCAGCAATTACCACACCACTGTGCCTCATTCCATCAGTCAGTCATAAAGAAAGTGAGAGACACTTCTTCCCACACGATCTCAGTTCCTTCCTCATTCACTATACTTATAGATAGAAACGTTACGAAGCTATCACCAGGTCGACAGATTACCAAACTCTGTTATAAGATAGAATAAAAACGCTTTAGAATAGGAGTTTTATTCTGAAAGGTATGTATGTACAGCGATAAAGGAAGCTAGGGCAATGAACGGGGTGAGCGACTACTTGAAAAATTAGATTGAAAGGTAACTACCAAAATGACAAATAGAGATTTAGATGACGCTATACACTTCAACGGCTACGTGGGAGATTTTCACACGGCATTTA
>JAUZNC010055902.1:0-14391 GCA_034780395.1 Vannuccia rotundouncinata | reverse complement strand
ATTGACTATATCTTTATTAAAATATACTCTTCTTTATGGATAAACTTTTCTCATTCTAACTAACCCGACAAAATAATTATGAATGCAGATAATAGATTAAAATAATATAAGAACAGCGTATATTGAAAAAGAGTGAAGCAAAGCATTTAAAAGGTTATACAAAAAGCAAATATATACATTAATTATAAGATGATACAATATTTTGCAATACTTTCTTCTTCTCTATCTTTGACCGGTGGGCAGCCGCCGGAGGTGGAGGAGCTTTCGACGTATTTCGAGGGGTGATGAAGTCTGCAACCACCGGAAGGAGCGGGAGAAGACCCAACAAGGTTGCAAGGTCCTTCGACGGCATGCTGACATCTTCCCAAGGTTGCGCATTATTTTCTAACTCTTTGTTGTCGCCCAGTAGAAAGGTGGAGTAGATTTTCCTACACTCCATTGCCTCATGACGGACTTGAACTATTATAAAATTTAGACTGGCAACTTCACCAGTATTTCCGTGCTGTCCCATGTAGATCCCATTGAGTCGTAGTAAAAACTAATACTTCCCCGCACCCATATCCTTGATCTGCATGGAATTGCCGATCCAATCGAATCCTGTAGCATTGCGTCCCAGCTTTGCCCGATATATGTTTGCATTCTTTTGAAAAGTTGGACGCAATCCAGGACTGGTCAGGAAAATATCACTCAATGGTTTTGGCAACCCCGGAGCTTCTATCGAATTGGAGAGAAATGTAGATACTTTTATTAGCGCCTGTGTCTCCACCCATTGCATGTTAGAGGCCAGATGGTCCCGCGATTCGTCAGCTACCGTTTCCAGAGTCTCAGTATAGCCCAGTACTTTATCGTTGACAGGACCTCGAGGATTAGTGAAGATGGGGCTCATGAACAGCAGAGTGGAACCCGTAATGGAGGTAATGTCAATAAAATGGAGAGATTTCTCCTTAGACTGGACACATCGATGAGGACCCACCTTGATGTGTGGGATTATAGGCATAAATGTCGCCTCAATAATAAAATCTGATAAAAAGGCATGATATGAGAGTGAAGAGTAGACTGACCGAAAGACAACCATCAGCTAGCTCATAAGAAAACAGAATGAAATATCCAACTTATATTCCTCTTATATATCAAAAATAAAAAATAAAAAATGGGGGGAGGGGGAGGGGGAGGTCACGTGAACCTTTCGACCAATCAGAAGCCAGCTAGGGTGGTTTGAATATACTCCTCTCATACTACTCCTGATATGAAATGTCGATTTGTGATACTTCTTTGCATTCACTTGTGTATGTGCCAGAAAAGTTGTTACAATTATTTTTTTAGATATCACCCAAAGGCTGGGAGTATTCAAATTTTAAATGTCAAAAATTCTTTTTTATAGCAGTTTGCTTTCAACCAATGACATTTTCTAACGCTATTATTAAACGCATCAAAAATGAATATTTTTACAAAATTTGAAAAGGGACACTTTTCAATAGGATGTCATTTATTTTTCCGAATGAGCGCAGCGAACAAGCCTAATTTAATTACAAAAATCGTAAAATACTTTTACAATAAGTGAACATAATTTTTAAAATGCAACAAACAAATAGAGTAGGCCATGACATCTTGGACAAAACTGTGTATTTTTCCATATCCATACATATCCATATATCCAAACGTGGATATGTACGGACATGTATGGATAATATGAATGGATAATATGTATATGGAAAAAAACAGATTGTAAAAAATTGCATATTGTTAAATTAAATGTTTTAAAGGTTGTTTGTTAATTGTATATATTCTACGCACTCGTCAGTTTAACTCCGCAATGGTTAAGTGTACTTATGTATGGATATGTATGGATATGTGTGCTAATGTATGGATATTTATGGATATGTATATAGATATGGTTTTGGAAATGAAAAGTTTTCTTCCTATACGGTTAAGAATAATACAAACAGTAATTGTAATCCTCACAAGTAAATTGTTCAAACTATTTATATTTTTTTACTATTTAATACTATTTATATTCCCCGTTTCGTTTAATTCACACAATTGTTTAAATATTTATTTAAACACAATTTATTTTTAAATTATAAATTTAACGAACTGCATTTTGAGCAATGAATGCAGAGGTATAAATAATATATATTTAAAATTAAATATTTAAACAATTGTGTACTTTAAAAGTAAAGTGTTTACTAAGGGAAAATGAAAATGAAAACGAAAAATTTAAATAATTTGTACAATTACTTGTGAGGATTACAATTACTGTTTGTACACTTTCTTATATTATATCAAACCTAATTTTAAATTAATACAAATGTATCCGTTTCAGGTATGAAAATATGTATAGAATATGTGTAAAATATGTACAGAGACCATTGGAATATATGATATATTTATAAATATCAGTTTGAATATTTTTTTACAATTCTTGATAAATTTAGATAATTGTTAATCATAGATATTAAGTATAAGGCCGTACCGCGCGGTAAATATAAACACGTCAATTTGAATATGTTTAATATATTGCTTTAATGAGCGTTCTAGTCCGGAATATTAACCCCAAAGATTCTGAGAAAATTACTATAATTTTCTTAAATTATCGTTATCTTTATCCTGATTTATCCTTTTTTTATACATACAAAGAAAAATTTCTAGTGTAAATTTTGGAACCTTCACATATATATTTTACAATGGATATACATATTTTTAAAATGGATATTTTTAAAAATTGTTTTTGGAAAAATAATAATTGTTATTATATCTTCATTTTTTTTCTGTTTCTCGAAATAAATGTGTATTCAAATGTGTAACTAAAATTTGGTTTTGTCAATGGTGATCTCATAATCCAAATCTTTTATTTATTTGGTCAAAATAGATATACGTAAATTCTATTAAGGTTAGTATAATTGTCTTTAGTCCGGATATTGTCGGGCTGTTCTTGCTAAATTATTTAACGATTATTGTTTTAATAAACAAAATAAAGATATGCTTTAACGTTTTGAAATCTTCAGAACAATATTGTGTTTTAATATAAATAATTTAATAATAAGCGTTCTTTCCAATAATAAGTGAGCCTTATAATTTCAAGTAAATTTTTTTCTCAAATCTTGTCTCTACAAAAAAATCTCTACTCCCCACTCTTCCTTCACAACAACTTGCATCAGTTACACAACATTATGGTACAAAGAAATCAAATAATCTAATACAGGGTCCACAGAGCATAAGAACAGAAGAACCTAATTCATGGTTGCAGGCATGTTAGGCAAAAAAATTTAATTTGATTAGTTGATTTGAAATTATAGGAATATTACTTCAATTTTATTGATTGAAAGTTTTTACCACTTTTTTACCTTGTTGCCTAACATGCCTTCTAAGCATTTAATTTTAGATTTCAGATCTAGTTGTAGTTATATAGTGTAATGTCAATGTTTGGACATTAAGAGGCAGATATGTTTATTATTTTAGCTTGAACTGTCTATCTTAATGGACACAGTAAATAAATCCTAGTGCATTCACAATCTTTTTTGTTTTAATTTTGTCAAAACCACTTATAATTAAGGCAAAAACATATTAAAAACTTTTACAACCTACTAACTTGCACTTATTGCTGTTCATAATGATGACAGGGCATTAATTACTGTAGTTATTATTATGTCTTGGAAGAACTTTTACAACCTCTTAACTTGCACTTATTACAGTTCATGATAATGATAGGGCATTAATTACTAAAGTTAATAATGATTGGGTGATGGTCATTGCATTTAAGGATGTCCTATTAATAATTCTTTCAGTTGATGATAAAGTGTTGAAACTAATTAATGTTGCAATTAATGATAGTCCATTAAAAGTACTGATCACTGCAATTCGTGATAGGGCATTAAAAATACTATTTATTACAGTTAAATAAGCATTCAGAAAAATAAATAGGGAGGGGTCTGGTTCCTCCTTTTCCATTGCTCCAATTAGATTATATCCATATATATATATATAGTTCTTTACTAGTCAACCTCTATAATTCATAACTTCATTTACCATTTAATATGTTTCTCATTATCTGCCATTATATAATTTATTTGATAAATCTTATACAATAGGTATTTACCAATTTTCTTATTTAAATGAAATCAAAAAATGGTTGGTGCTATTGCCAGTATGATCACAATGTCACAATATTCTAACTATTGGAAGTATAATAGTAGAAATTTTACTCACATTTAAATTTGGTTTCTTTAATGTTATAAAGTATGATTAAAATCACATTTTATTTAAATATAATTACTATGGTTAAGTCATATTGAAAAGTAAAGTATACAACAAAAAAATTAACAGTTAAATAAAGTAAATAATATACTGTAACTGGAGTTTAGGAAATGAAAACTATTCAAGTTTCCCACCTTAAATGGAGGGGTTTATTTACTAAACCCTAACAGACTAGTTTATCCTCATATACTCTTAACATATTCTTAATATATGTCATAAACATATTCTTGTTTATTCACATCAATGTAAGTATTTGTGAACTGTATTAATCTGATACCTATATAATGCAATAGATTTTGCTGAACAAAATACAACTGCCTGGATTCCACTACCTATGTCCACTATCTTTATTTCACTATGGGACAGGGCCATAGGCATAAAAGAGAGGTTTTGGAGTTGGTATATCACATTTAATATCTATTTTGTCATTTTTTTTTAAGTTTTATATTTTTACAATCTGAAATTTTTTTAATATTCTGAAAATAGAGCAAATATTATTTTTTTACATGTATTAGGAAGGTGCCAATTCAGAAAAGTTGGGGACTCGAGCCTCCCCTAGCCCTATAGTGCCTACAAGCCTGTGGGATTATATACATAAATCATGGCCAGTGGGGAGGCTGGGTAGGGGCAAGCACTCAACAAGCAAGCACTCATTAGCTGCTTACATAGAATGAAGACCTATTTGATGGTCTTTAATATTCATAGAGAGAGCAGATTCCCTGGACTTAGTAGCAGTTGTGAGAGAGTTTATTTCCAAGTCAGAGTGACATTTAACTAGATTTAGAAAATTGTAATTATTTTTCTTGAACTTAATTATAAACCCATCAACAACACATTTGGATCCATTTTCAAGGACAAATGGTGATGACCCACTGACCAACCCACTAAATGGAACCTTGACACTCCAAACTAGCCAAACTGAACCCATCTAAAGCAAGGGGACATGATCCCATACCAACCATTGTATACAAATCAGCAGCCCACTGCCTTGCAGGGCTTCTTTGTCACATCTACAACCTCTATCATATCTCAAAAAAAGTTCTGCCTTCTGGAAAATCAGTACTGTCACTCCTATCCCCAAAGTTAATAACCCCTATGTTACTGACCTCAGACCAATTGCCCTCCTACCAATCCCCTCTAAAATCTTTGAATGCCTCCACAATGCCTTCTAACCTCCACAGCATTCTTATCATCACCTTGGCTTTGGTGAGGACCAATTCGGCTCCACTCCAGGTACATCAACTACTTCTACACTAATTGAATTATATCCCATGATTCTACAGATGCTCGAGAATGAAGGCTTATTTGGTGTTCAAATCCTAATTTATGATTATTCAAAAGATTTGATGTCCTTGGACATGACCACATTATCTCCCATATGCAGGAATCCTACTTCCCCTCCAACTTTGTTACATGGATTTATGATTACCTCATTGGAATGCACATTGGCAACTCAAGATGCAGCACTGTCCCCATCACCTCAGGTGTTCCCCAGAGTTCTGTCTTATGCCCCGCTCTGTTCTACATGGTTGCCAGCACATTTGTCCACAACACTTGCATCATTAAATGCATTGATGACACAACACTATGCATCCCTATTCAACTAAATGCCTGTGATCCTGAAAGCAATGTACTACACAACAACTTACTATGCTGGTCATCAACCACCAATTGACCCACAATTTTTTAAAGAGCTCTGGCATGCAGAGAAGTTGGTCAATTGGTCTGAAATTTTCAGTACATGCCTAACTTTTTGAGGGCTTTTGAATTATGTATATAAAAAAATTAGACCACCCTTTATATTATTCCAAATTTGGTACACACATTGAAATTATGATTATGTTTTACTTTGCTGAATTTATTTGAATTCAGATCATATTTACTCTATGATCCGGATCTGATACACTTTGATCTGGATCAAAACTAGAAATGGTGATTTTGGTGCACTGGAGTAAAATTTGAATTCAAAATTGCAAATACTTTCTTTAATAGTAATTATACATTGAATTCCAAATTTTTAACAACATCAGATATTTATTATTATGTGAACTAAATCATTATTTTATGATCCAGTTCACAGGTTGAAATATCTACAAAACACTTTTTTATATTTTTGATGATCAATTTGACCCCCTTAGTTTTTCTTGGGATATTAAAATGCCTGGTTGTTCTAAGGGTAAACACATAGAGAAATTTTTTACATCACTTTTAATGTTCATTGTTGGTTTGCATTTTGTGTTTGTTGAGTAGTTTTGTAGTGAAATATATTCCACCTATTTCATAACAAAATTGCATTTTTTCTATTTAGAAAAGGGATGACATTTTTCCTTAAATTGTTTAACAAACCTTGCATGAAAACTGTTATTAACAAGATCACACTGTCTGATAATTAAATTTGTTCTATCTTTGATATCTAATAATATTTACAAAATATTTTTATTTCAATCTAACACTCATTCCTGCATTTATTTAGCAAATATTTAAATTTTTTAGCATTTATACTAATAATATTTATTGCCAAATCACAATCAAATATTTACTACATAAAAATGTGACTTAATTGTTTATGTTGTATGAGGTCTTGGAGATGTTTATATGTTATTAAAACAATACATTTATTAAAAATATTTAATTTTTACCTATAACTTGAAAACAATATATAACTTCTATAATTAACAGTATGCACTTATAAAAGTTACCTAATATAAATCAGATAGTGTATAAAAGCCAAATGGTGGTGCAAATATGGTCTTTTTTATTTACACCTTATATGCACATTTTTTGGTTTTATCACATTAGATGTCATGCACAAGTAGTATGTTCAGTAATGGAGGTGGTCATGTCCAAGCATGCCAAGGCATATTGGGAAGGATGGGGTAGAGGTAAAATGAATGCTTTGCAAAAATAATTGCACAAATAATCAACATAAAAAATCATAAGGAAACCAATGAAACAGTATACATGTATAACCAATTAAGGCTGTATGCAGTTGGTGTGTATCAGTATCAGTTAACATTACACTCTATATAATAACAATGTCATACAGTGATACATGACTGTTAAGATTAAAAACTTTGCATATGTTGGTACCTACATTAACCTATTCACATTTATGTTTATAATGTAGTATATCTTTGTATTTTTTGAGCACTCTGTATATTGAATACAACCTGAATACAATATTTGACTACAAACACATCCTTTCTTGATTCTTGTTTAAGAATTGATAGTTTTTCTGGTTTTGTGGTCCCTGCTGTATTGTTATTAAGACTTGCTATTTTTGTACTCATTTAATGTTTGTTTTTCAAAAATATATACTATATATTCTTTGAAACAATTCATTTTTTCTCCATTTCGCAATATTTATTTAATAAAATTTGATAGGGGCATACTTATCAATTTACAATCTACAATTTATTTACCTGGGTTTAAAGTATTATTATCTTTGGTTAGTTGTACAGCTTTTAAAATTTTCAAAAATTTACATAAATTATAAACTACATATATCATTTTCATTGATTATTATAATATGTTTACAGATCATTTCTAGCTAGAATTTATAACCTCTCATCATTTAAGCTAGATAATTAAGGCAGTATATAATATTATATAAACAAACAGTTGTGAACTATAAATATAATACTTATTATCTTTCTGACATTGCATATAAATGTTATAAAAATTATCAGAATTTGTACATTAAAAATATTAAATATGTAGATAGTTAAGAAATAGAACTATCATTTTTGAAATGTCATTAGAATATTAAGAAACATGTTTACACATAAGTATTACATATAAATAAAAAAAATTACAGTTGAAAATTTAGAAAGTTTATGGTTGGCTGATGAAGGAAATTTTACATTAATAAAATGTTATAAATTTCATGAATACCAGTCTTGTTGGCACATGTTTCATCATTTACCAAGAGAGATCAACTTAAATAGGACCACACATTTGAGTTTTTTTTTTTTTTAATTGTGTTAAATTTTAACTTTATAAGATCATTTTCTGAAAGCCTTTTCTGAATATTCAATAATGTGATTTTTGTAAATAAAAAATCAGCCCTCAGTAAGGCTTCCCTAGATGTATAAATCGTTTAGTACGACATATTCAATTATAGAAAATGTTTGTACAAACAGATTGTTATTTGGATTAAGATACCACACCTTCCATTTAATGTGCAACGGATCAGTTATGCAATCTACCAAGCCCTGCTTGCACTTTATTTATGAATGAGTACTTTTTCATTAGAAAAAAATAATAAAATAATAATACAAGTTCCATAGCTAAGAAAACTTTGCCGAGTTTTATGTGGAATGAAATATATACAAGGAGTCCTTTTTATTGGTTACAGTTTCTATTGTCAAATTAAATTTTATTAATTGATCTTAATTTAGTGATTTTTTAAAGTTTATGGTACATCATTTTTTTACTTTTCAGATATGCAAAGTTTTAAACTATGGCTATAAACGATTATCTTTCCAAATGGCATTCACGGATTTCTCTATATGGATTTATTCTTGGAAATATTGGTTTGATTGCTAACATAAGTCTTCCCAGCCTATTGATTGCATTCCCTCAATTGTTTGACCGATCCCCTTCCAAATATAAACTACATGTCACCATCTTGTTAATTTACAGCACTCTTGTGACAATGGCAAGCCTTGTATTGATCACACGTAATTCAAATTTAACTCAACGTTGGGAGAATGCTAATCGAGCTTTTGGGTTGGGTGTTGTGTCAGGTTTTGGACTTATTCTAGTATTACACACCAGTCATTGGGCATTTGGACTCTATCTCAGTTTAATGAGTATCTTTCACTGGTCTGAATATTATATTACTTCAATGTGTAATGTACGTGCACTCTCTCTTGATCTCTACATGTTGAGTCATAGTCGTGAGTATTACATTGCAGCACTGGTAAGCTTTCTAGAGTACTGGCTTGAATGGATTCTGCTTCCCATTGAGTATAAACGGATCCTCTGGATCACCTTTCTGGGTTTATTGGTGTCTGTTGTTGGCGAAATTTTGCGTAAGAGTGCCATGTGGACTTGTCGAACTAATTTCAATCACTATGTTCAATATATCCGTCGTAATGATCATGAACTTGTTCAAAGTGGTGTGTATGCTTGGTGTCGTCACCCATCCTATGTTGGATGGTTCTTGTGGAGTGTTGGCACACAAATAGTGCTAGTTAATCCAGTTTGCACTCTTGGCTATGCTCTTGTTTCCTGGCAATTTTTCCGTGACCGAATTGAAATAGAAGAACAGACACTTCTAGGATTTTTTGGTAGAGATTATCAATCATACCAGGCTCGTGTTCCTACTGGAATACCTTTTGTTAAAGGACATCTTATGGAATTTTTACCTGACTCTCTCACTGCCGAATATAATAATGCGTACCACAATTCACACTAATCAAATTATTCATAAACAGAAATTTTGCATTTTTATGCAATGAAATTATTACTTTTTTACAAATTCTATTAAATTTGTAGAATACATATATTATGTATTCCAGTTTTACTGTATTTATACACTTCACTATGTAAATCCTTATGTATACAAAATTGAATTAATTTGTTGACTTTTTCAAAATGAAAATGTTTATGTCTAATTGTATATTAATTTAAAAGTTGTTTATATATCTTTAAATATATTCAAATTTACTAAACTTTGGTGAAACTCTTCTAATTTAGTTAATACATTATTGTTATATTTTATTGTGTATTGCCTAATTATTTTTTAAGTAAAAGTGTGGTTGTATTTATATTTTGTATGTATTACAAACTTTTTTGAAACCCTCAAAATATTCATTTCCTCATCTTGTAATTGCTAACCTTGTTATTTTATGTTTAAAAGTAAATAAATACAAACTGTTACATAATTTCTTATGAATAATTTATTAACACGTTAACATTATAAAGTAAAAAATAATTAGAACTCATTATTTGTATCCACATTATTCTAATCACCTCTATCTGTAATCAGAAATGTGATTCTTCCTTATTTAAAAGGATTTCCTTATTTTGTGTAATGATGGGGACCCTTTATCTTAGATTTTTATCATAAAAGCTATGTATATGGCCCTTTATTCTTTATATCAAGGGCCCCTTTAATTTTCACAAGTCTAATCACATCCCTGTGTAATGCAGGTTACATGTCTTCGGTTGCGCGCATCCAACAGGCCAATCGCAG
The DNA here is from genome assembly GCA_034780395.1 of Vannuccia rotundouncinata. NCBI lineage: Eukaryota > Metazoa > Platyhelminthes > Proseriata > Coelogynoporidae > Vannuccia > Vannuccia rotundouncinata. Next base: position 3,935 of record JAUZNC010055902.1, on the reverse strand, counting down.
CTTTCTAGTCGCCGCCAGGTTATGTGATGTTGACAGAATCTATGAGCGAATATCAAGCTATGTTGATGTCAAAAAGATGTTCTTCTGGCCACAGAGAAATAAATGTCTTGTGGAAACCGACAATAACTCTCCTCTTCTGCAGGCATTGCGCTCCATTACGTCAAAAAAGGCTTCACAACCGAATAAGAAATTCGTCTACAAGATTATTAACTCCAAAGTGAGTATTGTCATGGGTGTATATTTCAGATACTTGTTACATATTTCAAATTCGTGTTTTTAAGTCATTTGAATTGTTATATTTCTTCACTTTTAGAACCTCGATTGGTCGGCAGATGATAACAGTTTGCCCCCAATTTCCAAACACGTCACAGACAAGATTCCCCTGGTAGTGGATATCAAGCCTACATGGGATCAGCTCGATGTCACTCTTCGCAATTGTCCAGATTTATCCTCCCAAATGATTTCCCTCTACCAGAACCGGTGCATGACAGAAGGAGATATTCGTTTGCGATACCTCCTGGCGAACTGTCTCGTCTCCATCTTGCCCAACAGTGAAGTCAACCTCTTCGGATCGGTGATAACCCAACTCGGCGATGTAGAGTCAGATCTAGACATCACTGTAGACAGGGTTGACCTTGATCAGCTCCACAAGGGGTTGCTCATGTCTCCTAATAATTTCATAACTGTCAAGTCAATCGGTAATCGGTTGAAGTCATTCGACAGCTCCATAGAACGATTAGGTTGGTTTGGAGGTCGAATTCCAATCACCTTTTTCTATCACAATCTTCTTGAGTGTAATGTTGACATCTCCTATAAGAACGACACTGGGGTCGAAATGGCCAAACTTCTCTTCGTCATGACTGTGTGTTTCCCAAAATTGAAACCGTTGGTATTTTCGATGAAGCACATTTTAAAGTCAACTGGTATTCTCTTATCCCAACATACACCAGTGTTCAACAGTTTCAAGTTTCTAGTCTTACTCTTGCACTATCTTCAGGTCTCTGGTTATATCCCAACATTCAGTGAAATATCGAATACCGATATCAATCAATTGAAGTTAACATATCTATCGGGACAATTGATTTCACTAGAAGACATGCTTTTGGGTTTTCTAGATTACATTGTAGACCTCGATCCTGACCAATACACAATTTGTTTAACTTCGGGGTCACTTGTACCGAAAGCCGTTTCTTGCAACCAGTACCTCCATTGTCCCAATCCACTTGACACTTCTAGTAATATAACTAGAAATATCAAAGCTATCAACTGGAAAAAAGCTGTTAAGAAATTGCATAATGCTGCTATCTCTTTACGAAAATATAGTGAACCAAACTCTTCTCAGGAATGGGGCCTTTTGTCATGTAAGGATTGTGACAGTCATGGCCAGTCTGTTGATTCTGGTTACTAAAATGTTAAATCCATTACTAATAATTCATATATCACAAAATATTTGATATGTACAGTATAGAGTAATTTGATATTTTATAAATATATATAATTTTTGTGCAATTCATTATAAATAAATACAACATATTCCATGCAGTCTTTTAATTAAAATTAAGAAATTACAGCAGTGAGTGGTATTTTCAGAGTTAGTCACTAAAGTAGTAAACTGGTTTAATATTTTGATCTCGGTGGGGCCGAAACAAGTTAGACCTGAGGCTCTTAATTAAAGCGAGAATGGGGAACTATCTAATTGTAATTGATAGTATTTAATTTAGTCAGAGCCTTGAAGACTACTGTCTTTAGTGTCAGCCTGTTGCTAATCACAAAAATATTGTTTTTATTTAAACATAAAATTGTATAAAGATATCATAAAAATTAGTTAAGTATTTACATATATAAATTTTTGAAATAGTTATATTTACACATCAAAATTGAAAACATAAAAGTACTCAACTGACATACTATTTGTATACACTATATAGTGAACTCTAAACGAAAAATTTTATTTAATCGATTTGTATGTAAATTATGTTATACGATACGCAGCCATTAGGTAAATCAGTTACTTAATTTATTGCATCATTTAAAAAAAATTATAATTAGGTGTAACCTGTCAAACTGGTTGAAAAAAATCCACAGCTGGTTTCAATCTATCTTTTAAAGATTAAATTTTATCAATGTCACAGCGCTTGATCAATCAATTATTATTATGAAAAATTTCCTCCAAACTAAAATCCATGATTTGTTATTGATTCAAGAACGTCTAAAATTAACTGAATAATCACTTAAATTTCAGACTGTACAAATTCACGATTAATGTTCAATTAAAATTTTTATGAAGAATAACTTTGACTTTTATATTTATATCAAATGACAATCATTCACATTTTTGTTCAATTGAATTTACAACCGTACTTTATGGGATTTACCGTGTTTGATTCTAAAGTAACGTTAGAAAAGAAGACTGGTATCAATTGGATTAATACAATTAAAAATAGATTGCTAATGAAATTATTAGATGTATATTTAAAGTTTGAAATGTTTTTAAGAAAATGTTTTAAATATATTTATAACTATATTTAATTAACATATATAATACTAATAATTTGTTTTAATATAACGTTTATACTTTGAATCCCCTAAATGTTTAAATAAAATTCTTAAGAAATTATTAAAATTCAGGGACAAATATTAAAAACAAATTTCCATAATAAAATAAAAAATATTTCTGATTATAAAAGCCAATTTCTTTAAAAACGTATAGAATTGTGATAATATTAATTTACTTATTTTAAATAAAAAATTAATATAAACTATTTAAATAAATTAAAACAATCAAAATTATTTGTTTGTTTGAATACATTCTATTTATTTTTGATTAAAATCTTCCCTTATTTCTAGTTTCATAACAAGGAGCAGCATGGTGAGTTATTGCATGCATTATTAGAAAATTATTTATTTAAATGTTATATAAATTTAAAGCTAATTAAATTGACAACCCTTTTACTTTTGGTTTAAGACAACGTATAATTTATTAGTTATAGGAGGTTCACTAGAATCGTAGACTTTCTACCCCATTAAAAAAAAACTAATTAATTAAAATAATTTCATTTAAAATTTATTTTTATTTCATAAATTTTTTAAGTTTATATTAATTTATGCATTTTTTTTCGAAAGGAAAAAATAATGTAAATCAGATAAAAAAAGTTACAAAAATGTCAGTTTGAACATATGAAGAATTGGTTTTGTTTCTAAGGTTTTAAACAGATGGTCCTGGAATTCCTCCATATTGTATAAGCCAGACTTTATAATTGTCTTTTTTTATGTCTGCCAGGCTGCATTCTATGTATTTTGATGGATATATCTGGCATACACTATATACCCTATCTTTCACTATTTAAATTGCTAGTAAAATTTAGATTGGATGGGTTTTTAAGTATATTAATTTGTCATTGTTGGGTCATTTTACCTATCTGCACTTATTACTAATATGTGCTGTAGCAAATCAATACTTTACAAATAAATATAATACATATTTATTTAATAAATATTTTACATATCACTGTTGTGAATTTATATTAAATTACAATAGTATATATTTTTTTCTAAAAAATTCTTTAAAATGAATTGAATGGTTTCTTTTAAATCAATTGGTAATTTCCACAGCATATATTACAGGGATGGTCTGGTGTGTCAAAATGTATCATTTAGAGTATGTTAATTGTAGGTGTTGAGAATCTCAACATTTACGAAATCTCGTAGATGTCAAGAATATTTCAAATATTCTGAAAATATTTAAAATATTTAAATTAATCTATAACAATGTATAGTGTTATACTCTATATCATAATCTATATATACAAATTAATATATTAAATCTTGAGAATATTTGAAATATATTGAAAATATTGTATTTAAACTATAATTTTATCATACTATTATATATTATTAAATAGTTTAGATTAAATACTATACATAATATGTGATAT
>JAUZNC010055891.1:4224-14393 GCA_034780395.1 Vannuccia rotundouncinata | reverse complement strand
CAATAATCAATTGTAACTAAATTATAATAAAAATTAAATAAAAGTCACAGCCATATAACTGTTGAATATAGCATAGTAATAATTAGAGTAAAATATAATAAAATACTAATTAATAATTTTCTATTAAATTTTCAGAATACTAAAAACATCTTTTAAATATAATCTATTTTAAAGCATAATATGTATATCAACAATTATTTCAAAACTTACGGTGGCAAGACTCCATCAATACTTGCAAGTCTATTAAGAGCATCATCTGATTCCCCCATTCTTCTGATTTCACCAGAAATATTGTATGTTACTTTTTGTCCAGTCATTCGTCCAGTTGTTGGATCCACTTCTACCAAATTGATTTGGGTAGAGGCATGGTCCTTTGCGCCAATGATGCGGTTACTAGCTGAACATTTGCGAGGTACATAAGGATCAACAAATTCTCCTGCTTCGTTTTGCATGTTTCTTTCTGGATGTCTGAACTATTTGTAACAAATTAAAAAATAATTAAAAGTAAAGGAACGTAGTTATTAAAATGGACAATGAGATTCCATTTGTAAATAATATTTTAAGAACTGTAAAATTCAATGTGAGATATTACTGGGAAATTATTAATTTTTACATGAAGCATAAACATGACACAGAACAAAATATCCAAAGTCAAAAAAGTATATGATATATATTTAAAAAAAAATACATTTGATTTCTTTATGACATGGATCAGCAGGTGATCCATGGCAATGGTATGTGGCCCAATGCTGACAAAAGTACCTTTAGGGGATAGAGAATTGGTTGCTATAGCTGTATGCCAAAAGAATTTTCATTCTAAATTTTCATTTGGCCATTAATCCAAAAATCTTTTGATTGGTTGAATTCCAAGTCTATGTGAAGAGAATTCCCAGCTATGGAATTAATAATAACCAAACAAAACAAGATTACAGAGTAGACTTTCTATATACACAATCCATTCATATTTCACATTGTTTTCTTTGCAGTCACCATCATTGTGTCATACTCCAAATCCGGTGTCATCTTCTGACTCGGCATCATCATCCAGTGCCTCTTTCATAAAACTTCAATTATGAAGAGTGAAGGGAAAATTTGTTGAATAATTTTGGATTACACAAAGACTATTCAACCTTCAATATTCACCCTGAGAATCTATAAATAATTTTTTTGTTAACTATTGATTTAATTATTATATTGGTTTTCCTGATAAAATATCATCATAATCAATTAAAATGTCCATGCTTAACAAAACAAACACTCATTCCAATATTAAGATGTATTTAGGTAGATCAATAAGATAAGAAAAAATCTTTGAATTTACCATGATATTTTTTCTGGAAAATCTGTATAAGGTGGCCAATAGTTGTTAATTTGCTTACAAGAAAGTCCTTGATCATTTTTAGTTTATCTAGTATCTTATATTATTATTATTAATACTAATTATACCATGGATTCTAAATACATTTGCCTATGATAAATAAAAGGATCTAACAAGTCTTATTGTCATTATCGTCTAACTTATTCAAACTGAAGAACGACTGAGTTACCTTTCAACTCTTCATTAAAAAGTATAGGAAATTCCCAATATCAATTACTCTTTAAAATTTTCTGAAAGCCAAACTTGAATAATCAGCTAATTCTTCCAAATTCACCCTTTAAAGTTTTCTTGCAAGTCAAACACTCTCACCTGATCTTGCAGAGGCTAATCTAGCTGAACTATTTCTAGATGACACCCTCTTGGTCTACATTGTCAACAAAATAATTTCAAAAATGACCTCACTTCTATGTCAAACACACCAGAAAGAATGAATTCTACAAGAATCATGTCTACCTAAATAGTTTATCACACTTAACTACTCTTGATGATGGGGATAGATTGTAAACTGCAAATTCAATTAAATTCACCTTAAAATATTCATTATAAGTCTGATCCTTTTCAAGATGACATAATCATGTGACATGATCATTTTTTTCTGTTTTGCAAAACTTACAAATTATTCCTCAAGGCAAGGTAATTCCCATCAACAAAATAACATTTTTTCAGAATATCCACACAAAGGTATCCACTTTGTACTGTCCAGACCAGTAAGTGATAACAAAATATTTTTTATTGCTAATTTATAATAAGAAAAAATGCTCTATTATCATAAAGTATTATTGAGTTTACAAATCTCTAGTCATATTTATAAACATATGAAGATATAGACTAAATTTAGATATAATAAATAACAGCCATGGGAATGAGCCATATTAAAAATTCATGACAACCCTAAACTGAAACCATTCACACATGAGTGAAGATCAATTTTGTGTTAACCACAAATGTTTATGATGTCACTTTTTTTTACCCTTATCCCTATTAATTATTAATGCTTACTTAGACTAAATAGTTGATTTAAAAAATAATAAAACATTGATATTACTTTTTTACCCTTTACCCCTATTAATAATTAGTGCATATTTGGACTAAATGAGTTGACCCAGAAAATCATGGCTATGGCTTAGCACACAATCATATTCTAGACATATTATACCAATAAGGAATATACTTGTATCATATTAATTATAAATTTTTCCAATACTTCAATTCTTCTTATGTTCATGGTTCCTATGCAATTTTCTCCCAAATAATCTGATTTTCTATGTTTTCTTAACATTTTCAAAAAAATTCAAACCTTAATATATTTTTTTTGTAAAGTAAATAATATGTAAAAATATTAAGAGCTTTATTTCTGAAAGGCTTTTTTTATATACTAAAATACTAAGTTCTTTTAATACTATAATTAATATGGTCAAAAAAATTCTTAAACTTTATTTAAAATTTTACAAAAATAAATAATTTCAGTGACAGTAAACCTCTCCATAAACAAGTAGATTGTAGTTCATATATATCTATATTATTTACAGGATTCATAAGGAATAATAATTGTATAAAATTCCAGGATTTTCTTCTTCAAAAATTCAGGATCCTTTTTGATCCTGATTTTTAAAGATACAGTGACAATGTAGTAATTACAATAGCAAACAATTTACATATAATTAAAATAGCAACAATGAAACACAATACAAAGATTGTCAATATTGCCTTCAGAAAAAATATATATTAGGCAACATAATGAAATTTGAGGACAATAACATTATCTAAATTCCAAGACTTTTCCAGGATCTGTATGATTTTATAAATTTTCATTAATTGACACTTGTGAATTGTTATACCTATATAATAAATTATAATAAGCCTGTTTTTAGGTATGAGTGTCAAGACGGTGATGCCCTGAGCTTTCTAACATCCTTCTTCGAACACAGATGACAAACCACGGTTATCAATGGTGTATATAGTGATGAACAAGTAGTTGAGTACAGAGTACCCCAAGGCAGCATTCTGGGACCTTTTCTTTTCATATTATATGTCCTAGACTGTCACGCAGAGATAATTGGATCAAAAGATGGAATAGACCTTGTCCAATTTGCTGATGACACCACTATCATATCATGGGGAAAGACAGATAAGCTGGCAGTTGTGTATAAATTTTGCCCTGCAGCATTTCGAAAAATATGCGATGTTGAACAAGTTGGCTGTGCAACCAGCAAAAACCCAGTTGTTATGCTGTGGAACTCATCAAAGAAGACAAGCAGGGTCACATGTCAAAATCAAGATGGGAGGAGTTACTTTATCGTACTCGGAAACTATTGCGATCCTTGGAGATACTATAGATCTTTCACTAACATGGATTAATCACTGTGAGAAGGCTTTAAATAAAGTATTTGCTGCTTTAAAATCAATATGCAGAGCTGGCAAACATCTTTTGGGACAAGACAAAGAGTTGCTTTCAAAGACACTAGCAATACCACATCTCACATACTGTCAAACGCTATTTGCCAGTGCTTCTTCAGAGGCAAAAAACCTGCTAAAATATGGCTACAACGCTATTTCAAGAGTTGCATCAGGACAGAAAAGAACTCTTCCTGCCCGAGAAGTCCTGAAATGGCCCATGATTGAGACCATGTGGGACACTGCCAGGTACAAAATGATGAATAGAGTATGGTCAACTGGCTACCCCAAAGCACTGCGAGAACACCTACCATGCATTACAAGAGCTGGCCAGAACCCAGAGGGGGCAGAGTGCCACAAGAGGAAACGTCACGACATCGACAGCCAAGACCAAACTTGGGGAGCATGGGAATATAATCAGAAATATAAAATCATGTAAAACTGTTAATCCTCCATAAGTAATGTGTTGAATAGCTACTTTGAAAACTGGTAATTGGTTAATGCATATATATATATATATATTAATAGAAATATACAAATATGTACATAACAATCTGAGAGCTATTGATTACTATATGTAAAGCAAAGTTTAAAAAATAGTCTAAAATCAACAGTGCAGTAATAAATTTGACAAAAATATAGCATAGTAAATGTACATAAAATAATATTTTTAAAATAAGGGAATGTTATTGAGCTAATTCTAGATGCTTAGCCTGGAGCTGTTTGTCAAGATCTTAGATTTCACAATTAGTGTCTTTTAATTGTTTTCAAAGGGCATGTCCTTAATAAATACACATAAATAAATCAATTTGTGCTGATGAAGCTGCTCTTTCTGACAATGTGTCAGAATTGACTTAAAGTGATTTCTACCCTTTTAAGAGACTTTGCTTCTTAGGCTTAATTGCAGTTATCTCTTCTGCAACAGATTCCCATTTTCTAGTCTTCTGCTCTTCTTTCTTCACATTCAACTGGTCCTCAAGATACAGCTCATGCTTCTGTCTGGCCATCTTCACTGCAAGAATCAATGCCAACTGAGTTCTCTATCTCTTCCTGTCTGAGTGTAGTCATTAGGGGGATTGGGGAAGCAGGGGTGGCCAACCACCCAAACTGTGACAGATAGTACAGGGGTTACATGGTACCCGTAGCAGGCCTTCATGGGGAGCCTGACCTGACCAGGTGAAAAATATATAATATTCACAAGGTAGCAAATATTTTCAGATCTTATAACACAAATATAGAAGATTTAAAAAGCATTTCACAAAGGACACAAACTGACAGCACAACTTAATACTGATACTGAAAACAATAGTCCTACAATATTTATATGGTAGTCAAAATTTTAAATTACATAGGTTTTCTATATATGGAATTTTTTTTTCAAATTCAATAAGTTTTCTAGGAATTCCAGACATGTGAACCTGAACATTTGAATTTATATTATCCATTTGGAAGGGTAACTTTGCTGTCACTATAGAAAATAAAGACCATAAAGAAAAGGTTAATTTCTAAAATGTAAAAATTTAGTTTTTGTATAGGCTGTGGGAGACCTGCAATTATTACCTTCCAGGCTACTTGCATGACCTGTTTGCTGTTTTAAAGTTATTGCATAACTTGTAAATGTAAAAATATAACCTAATTCCAATCAAACTGCTTGGAATGAAGTATTTTTCATATATTTTGTAAGAATTTATACCCCATGATTAATTCTTTACTAAATTTTAATAACATTTGAAGCAAATTCAAGAAATCCATGGGGCCATGACACTGATTTAATTTTCAGGAATTGCAGGACCTGATATATTCCTTATTTTTTTACTACTTTATCCAACATATATTATCAGCAATTGATATATATTATATTTCAAAGTAGAAACATGAACTAGAAGCTAAAATACAATGTTATTGTATGATTGGCAAACAAAAATGAAAATTCCTGAAATTTTTATTTTTTGAGCAGCTATTTAAGGACGAATTCAAAAAAGGAACTTTTAAAACCTGTGGCTACCCAGTAGATTTGTTTATACTGCAGTACTACTAGATGAACTTCAGAACCTGTCGTGACAGGAATCCTTGTCCATACTAAAGGGTATCATAAACAATAATAAATCAGAATTTTTAGTAGTACCAGACCCATTAGAAATTTTAATTAAATGATTAGCAATCAAACCTATCGACAAAACGTACATTTTTACTCAAAATAAATTAGCACTTTTATAGGTTAATTCTAATAAATTTGTATTATTATAGAAACAAATTGATTTAAATATTAAGAGTCATAAAACAGTAGTCTAGAAACTGTGAAAAATGTTATACATAAGAAAAAATACACTTATTCTTCAAAAATAAAAAAAACTTGAAAAATCAACACACCTCAACGTGAAACAAGAGAAATGGCGGAAGAAAAGTAAATAGTGGTCCGTATAAACAACAGCTTTGGACGACGAGGTATAAACGACGAGTTGATAAAAATAATATTTTAATCAACTCAATATTTATATGGAAATCAATAACCATGATTTTATATCCATCTATTAACAATATTTTTTAACTGAAATTATGTATTGATGTCTACAAGTGAAGTGTATTATTTGGCATTTTATTGATTCCATCCTAGTCGATAGGAAACCGTTTATCATTTGTTGAAAAATAAATTAAAAGTGACACTTTTACGTTTATAAGTATAAAACCATAATTTAAAAATTATAAATTGGTGCGCATAGATAGATATATAAAAATATATATTTACAAAAGTGTATTCAGTGTTTTAAATAATAAATATTTTAACTCCGTTTATATATATGTTTGCATGCTCTGTCTGAATCGCCACAAATGATTTATCTGTCAATGTGTACATGAATTAAAATCGTATTATTTAGGTGTTCCTACTTCATGTTTTATTCGAGTAGCTAGGTTTTATTTCAATGGCGCACAATGTGTATATCCTTGTTGACGGAATTTGTGCGTGGTATTGGCGATTCGAGTTAAACAATATTATAATATGTTATAATTAGTAGATTGTTAACTTCACTAATGATTTTTAGCTACCGTCACGGGCGGATTACCCTCTAGGTTTGATAGGCTTGCACCTAGGGCCTAAGTTTGGCAGGGGGACCGTCAAGATAGGGGGCCAAAAAATATGCTTACTTCTCAAATAAAAGTGGTCAAAAAGGAAAAATAATATTTCATTCGCAATATTACTTTACATCTATGAAAATAGAGAGGGCGTTAAAAAATATTCAAGACTAAGGTCCTCAAACGCTTTATCCGTCGCTGGCTAAAGTAATATTCTGAATTAAATTTTTGGCATTTTAAATGTCAGAGTGAGGAGATACGAACGTGGAAATAATTAATTTTATTGATTATATCAACTGCTTCCTTTTATAAAGTCGCAAATTTAACTGTTGTAGTTTCTTGTTGCACATCATCCTCCACACTGCCTTAAACTGTTACTCAAGATGCTGGCTTTTATGGAAGTCAAGCTGCATGATAATTCATAAAACCCTTCTTTGATGTCAGAATATAGAGCGAGCGACAATTAAGAACTCTCACTTTATGCTAAAAGCGCTAAAAACTGGAAATTGTTGTAATAATCTATATATATCTTTAAATCAATAAATCTATACTATATCAATATCAAAAATCAATACGAAATTCATGGGAGTTATATTAATGTATTTTTTAGTAATATAAGCCATAGAGATATAATACATAATACATACATTATTTTTATTTCTATATTATATATGCTCTATATTCTCTATAGAAAACTAATGTTATAAGACTTAATTGTCATAGTTATATATAGTAGTGTGTAAATTTAGTTGCCAACTATTCTTTAGAGTGAGGGTTCTTAAGTCGCTCAGTGTAGGTGTACATATTGTTTGGTGTAGGTATACATATATACGTAACAAATATTGTAAATAATATATTATTGGCATGGTATGGAATACTTAAATATGAATATTTTATTACTAATTCGCAAATACATTGAAATATAATTGTGTTAATTTGAATTGGGATGAATTGAAATTATAATATGCTAGATGAGTTATAATATATTATTCGATGTAATACAGATATACCTAATCAATTATCAGATTTGATATAATAAATTCTCTGAATTTTTACAAGGACAACGAAGGGGGGTGGAATCGGAAACCATTTCGGAGCGAAAATGAATTTACCATCATTCAGTCGATGATCAAATATGAATGTGCGCAGTCGAATCATTAACTTGAAGTTAACTTACGTCTGAATATAGTAAAAAAAGTATTTCAATTTGGATTGGAGATTGCTCTTAAAGAAGGATAAATTTTCAATATTATATATATATTAAAAAAAATATTTAACCCTATGTTTGTCATTATATCATCATCATGTTATATATGAATTAAACGGGTTTTAACTAGTGTTTAAAAAATATATACGATAATTTCAAAATTCAATTCTAATCGCAAAATAATATGAAGTAGAATTCTTCTCATACGTTATAAAACAATACAGGTTGATGGATGATATGCATGATAAAAAATGCGGTTCGCAGACCGAATTTCCACTTACTCGAAAAGAAATTAAAGAGAAATCGATGTTATGGCCGAGAATAGAATTTGACTCTGAGATACAGAGAGATTTGAAAACCGCATTTGATAAATTCGATTATCAAGGACTAGGCTATGTAAACAGACACTGTCTCAAGGTTGTTCTTCGAGCATTGGATACAAATCCACGCTCTAAAGATCTAGCCAAGTGGGAAAAAAAATATGGAATGCATATTTCGAATGATCCACTACTCCCTGTATTTGACTTTAATAGCTACCTACAGATCATAAATGCGTCGGTCTTTCGTATAGAAAGTCGGTCTGACATAAGAAAATCTTTTCAACTATTTGATATTGACGGAAAAGGGCATATTAACGTTAAAGATTTGGTCAGATCAGCATGTGATCTGGACATAGATGGAATTCATGAATTGGAGGAGGAACTTTGCGAAATGATTGAAAAGGTGGCTCTAAAAGATGCTTGTAAGGTAACGTTAACAGAATTTAATGCAGTTATGACAGTGAAAACAGCAAAAAATGTTACATCAATTATTAAAAGTGATAATTAAATACAAATCTTGGCATTTTTATAATTGTAATATAATCTGTATACTTGATTTTTGTATAATTGTTATAATTATTTTGTTAGTATATATTTAATTACATAAAAGATATTCAAAATCTATTTTCCCGTTTTTATTTGCGTTTTTATTGTATCACAATGTGTCACATTGTATCGCACAATGTGCGTTTATAATTTAATTTTCAAATAGTTTAGTGTTTTGGGCATTTTAAAGTAATAATTAAATATATAATTTAGAATTTAGAATTTAGAACCTATATTCTTTTATTAGAGAACGGTCGCGTGTAATTCTTTTGAATTAAAAAAAAAACGACGAAAAAATCAATTTACCGTTTTACATACCATTGTAATATTATAAATTATTTAAAATAATTAATATCTATAATTAAAGTATTCGTAGTATTTTTAGTCACGGGACCGCTCTTTATAAATATAATTTTTAGTAAAAGAATATAGTTATAATCAATCTTTCAAAATAAAATGACATATACAACAATAATCAAAGACCAATTTGATTTAACAATAAAATATAGGTATTATAAAATAGAATTAATAATATAATTATACGTGCAAAGATCGTTTGACGGAATGAAAATGCATAGAATATGTTGGCTTCCTCATCGACAAAAATAAATATTGTAAGTTCATCAATATAGGCTATTCTACCAAGATTAGAATACCCATATTATAAAAATGCAATTGCAATTCTTATACGATTTGTAAAAACGACAATTATAGCCCTGTCACAACGACAATTATGACGCCCGTCCGTAAAACACAATATTAATTAAGTAATAAAATATTAAACAGTTGATATGAGATATAAATTGGTAAAGAACTGTATATTATATTGTCTGCATTATATATATATATACAGTCTGAATGTTTTAAAACATAACATATATTTTAGATAATACACAGAATAGAAGTATAATTTTTTAAGTAAAAATCAAATGTGCTTAAATTTGTGTTTGCTCAAATTATAAATTATAAATCATAAAACTTTCTTAATTTTGTGCAATTTATGGCAGGACCACAAGCTTTAATTTCTGTTTCACGATTTTTGTGATCCGTTTCGTGGCAATTTTTTGTGCCGTCTTTGTCCTTTTGAGGTACGCATTGAGCATGGGAGTTATGACTGCCCGATGTTGCAGCAGCAGCACACGAATGCGGCCAAGTCGACTCAGTCGTAGGTCCTTTAGTTCAGGACTGGATCCTGGATTGAGTTGAAGATGTACCTGCCGATTGAAAAATTGATACAAATAATTTAGTTTTT
>JAUZNC010055879.1:34776-53017 GCA_034780395.1 Vannuccia rotundouncinata | reverse complement strand
TTAATGATTATAGAAATTTATTTAAAATTTAAATCAACATTGACATAATAATAGTAATACATTGATGTAATATTATCAAAACTTATCAATGTTTTAGAGTAATTATTGGGGTTGAGAAAGGAGAAGAAATAGAAAAGTGGAAGAAGAAGAAGAAGAAGAAGAATTCCAAAACACCACTGTAACTTTGTAATGTTTTGGCAGAATAAAATTGGTGTATATTGGGATATAATGAGGATTTTGTGATTAATGGTCAAATATTTCTAGGGTTTCAGACTTTCAAAAACTACCCCACTTTCAGGTATAGCCATAGAGCATATAGACACGATTAGCTGGTGAGAGCTAACTGACTATTACCATATGCTCAGATTAAGTTATATTATTATATATATAATTTATAATAATAATATTATTTATGAGCTGATTAGGTATATGACTGAGCTAGTAAAAATTACTAAAATTTTAAGAATCAAAGAGAGGTTTAAGAGCATTAGAATTATTTCTTAAAAGTTACTAAATATATAGAATTAAAAGTTTATAAATGTTATATTATATTATTTAAAAATATATAGCCAAACGCTGAAATTTGAAAATTAATGTAATCATCATTCTTTTAAATTTCATGATTATACAAATTCTAGTTAAAAGGTGCATCAGAGTTTTTTATATTATAATTTTATTATAGATATGTAGATATGTTATATTTTCAAAATCAATAAATTAATCCTTTTTAAGAACTTTTTTCCGTGTATAATCTAATAATGACTGATCACTACACATGATCGAACCTGCCATTTACAAAATATGGTAACTGTATTTGTTTTATACAAATGGGGTCATTTGAGGACCCTAAATAACTTTAAAAACAGGTTTGTTAAAATAATTATATAAAAGGATAAATAACACAAAACAGTATTTAGTTTCAATTAGTATCGAAGACTATGTGATTTGGTCCAGATTGGATATAACTCAATGTATCAACTATGAATATTTATAATAAGAATTAATCTTAAAAACATAATCATATTAAAAAGGCTGTGTGACCAATAACGCGAGTACATTCCTGGTGCGTGCAGAAAGTGGTGTATGTTTGTGATGTCAGGGCACGGCACGGCACGTTATGGCATAACTTGTGTGCCAAATTTACGGAATCAGGAATTTACACCTATTGTCAGCTAAAGTAATCTCAGTACTGGAGTGTGCTTGACTATAATCCGCTGAAACCGAAATAATGAAAAATAATTGAGTTTATTTATTTACTTTAATTAAACAAAACGATGAAGTAAAATAAATAAACAATTTTTAAAAGCAATGTATATTCTGTTCCTTCAAATAAATTCTGTTCATTTTCATAAAATTTTTACTAAAATATTTTCATGTGCTCCTCGATTAAATTATTCTAAATTATAAAAATAAATAAATATACATACTATATCAAATCAATAATTAGATATAATTATAGTCAAATTTTGAAAAGTTTAGAACATGGATCGAATCAATTTATAACTTTGCATAAAGGTATTAAATCAGTATTATATATTTTACTATCTACTGTACTCTGTATCGTATAACTAGATAGATTATTTCAATAGAAAATGCTGTTATTTATAAACCTTTAATAAGCACAACAAAATTCAAAATTTTAGAGAATGTACTTTCTCTGAGAATGTACAGTAGATAGTAAAATACATTTGGTAAATTAATTGATTTATGGATTTCCATGCTATTCACAAAGTACTCAGATGCTTCGCATCCTCGTACTTTCTAAGCATGGAATTCCTAAAATCAGTTAATTATTATATAAATACAGTAACTAATCGATTTCTAACAGTAAGACAGAATTGTAGAACAACCTTTATGCTCTGGGGATTTATATATCATGATTCATTGATTTGATTATAAATGTAGTTTCAAAACCAACTAAACAAATGAGATATCAAAACAATAAAAACTTACTATAATTGATCTATTAATGCCGTAGAGTTGTCGTTTGATTACATAATTGTGTGAATTTAATTTTTATTTTATATAGGACACCTTAAAAACACATTTTTCAATGTTCTTAGTCCCTAATTTTTTATGAACTTGGTATATCAATATTTTAGGAAAAGTTCTTGGATCGACAACTTCTAGCTGACGATATAAATAAAATATTCTTATAGAACAGCACAATTTAATTTGGTTCATTCTATTTAGAGAGGGTTTTTATATTTATTTAAATTTTAGCTTTATTTTTAAAATTTATAAATTGCCTTATAGAGGTTGTTAAAATAGCGCGAGTTGAAATTTGGATATTTAATCGAATATGGTCAACAAATTTAAGATTAAAAATATGAACGACACCTTTAATAAGCATATTTTCCGTAGCAAGATAAAGAGGTAACCTTCCTTTTACCGACGGTATGTTAAATTTCTGATTAAAAAAAAATATTTATAGAACTCATCATCAGCGCGCCACACTCTCCACTCATGTTAGGTGCTCAGACTGGGATTAGCCTGATTTGTTTTTCTCAATTTTGCTTTAATTGGCAATATGGTCAATAATGGGAGGTTATATTTAATGCAGATTAAGCAAATTTTATGAGTAAATTAAATAAAATAAAATAATACTTTCTACGATCCCCTATGAGAGTACCTATGCGTTGGTGGTAGGGCACAAAGTGTGGCCATGATGGTGTTAGCCACGGTATAGCATTCAACGTAACACATGAGAGATCAGAACACTCTAGAAGTGTTGGAGATGGCCCTTCAAAAGCGGCCAACCAAATAAATTGTTCGAAGTGCGTCTGAGGTGTGAGCAGGAAAGTTTTGGGACTTTTGAGAACAAGTACTTTTACTCTACCATTATTGACATTATTATATTTAATGCAATTAAAAATTAAAATTTAAGAAAAGTTTTTAAAAACTTCTTCAGTTCTAAATTTTTTATATAATTATTCTTTTCTTTTAATTTTTAGTATCAATTATTTTATTACAATATACAATTTTATATTAAAGATAATACATATTTTATACATATGAAAAAAATTTCTTTCAAGTATACTGGATTATAATCAATAGGAACGTGTTTTTATTAATGATTTAAACACAGTAATGGTGGTTATCTTGCCACGCCAACACATTCCAACTTATGCATATTTTTATTTAATTTTAAAATACTATATTTTTTACCTTTTAGTACTGATACTGCATATTATATTTGAATTTTAAACAAAATTACTATTTTTAATCTTTTAATAATTATTAATTAAAATAATTCATTAAAGAATTTAAAATTTTTATTTTTTGAGGATAAAAGTATTTTTTTATGAGGCAAAATTATAGTGGGGAATTAAATTTAATATATAAATACATTTAAATATTATTTAAAATCACAAACAAATTCAGAGAATATTTTCGATCCAATTTTTATAATATTAAATTTCGATTTAAATTTAATTTAATAAACCTTTAAATATTAATTGCAAAAAGAACCCGACTATGTGAACTATCTTTAACAAATATGAACCATTTTTAATTCATCAGAACCATAAGGTTCAGCAAGGATTCACATATAGTGGCAATCATATGGACCTTATTTTTTACACCTAAACCATTTTAAACCACAGCATATAGCAGCAAGTTTGAACTTTATTTGAACCTTAAAATAAACTTATAGGAATAACAGTATAAAAACCAATTTTCTAAATAGTTTAAACAAACTTTTTAGTTACATAGGTAAAGCAAAAAATTGAAAATAATATAAATAAAAACGTTGCTATATAATTAAATTAGATTATTTTAACAATCCCAGATAATGTTGAATTTAATAAATATGTTTTATTATCTGCATTATGTTCATATATACAGGTGAATCAAGTAACGTTTTTTTTATTTGATCGAATATTAGTTTATACAATGTTGACTGTTGGACAACTGCGCTGTGTTTGTTTTTACAACCAAGAGGTGCTTTCGTGTCAAAAATTCAACTCATGTCCAAAATTAATATCACTTGGATATTTGAATTGGTATTCTAAAACTAATATATAATGTGGATATTTGTTTAGCATTTTAAATAATATTTTTAGGATTCAAAAAAGTTAATTAATTTTTTCGATTTACAAATTTATTAAATGAAATTCTCTTTCTGATAGTGAAACTGTTTATTCTTTAATACTGTAAATGAAAATATGAAGTGAGTTGAAATACAATCCTTTGATCTAATTATGTAAATATTCAGAATTAAGTTTGAATAAGTAATAAAATTTTAATTAAGCGGATGAAAACATTTATTATCATTCACTAATTACGAAATATTAGATGATATACTTTGGGAAGTTTGTAGCTAATATTCAAATCCATGCATAAACTGGCTATTATACATAATTAGTTAAATGAGAATAGTACTGTCATGCATTTCAATCAATCAGTATATCTATTATTAAAATTGTACAACTTAAAATTTAAGGTATAAATATAAATAAGTGCATCATTCGAGAGATGAATGAATTACCGACCTATGTAGTGGATTTCGTGCTGAGCAAGTTGGATGAGAAGAACAATCTGGACGACAGGGAAACAGAGTTAAGATTCTCAGATGAAAACGAAGAAACGATCAAGACATTAACCGCAAAAATATTCTTCAAAATACTGCATGAAAAACAACCTACGTTTTGAATTTGTTGGGTGATCGAAAAGAATAAAAAACTAAAACTGCCTTTGAGAAGAGTTCCAGAAAAAGGAATTGAAGCTTTTAATGTACAATAACTGGATGAGTGGATTCCATATTTTCTCGCAGAAATATGAACACTGAACGAAACTCCATATAAAGCAAACAGTATTCTTCAGTTTATTTTATGCTTACAGACACACTGTAAAGTACATGGTGAAGAACACAAATTCTTATCAGATAGTAGATTTCAGACGATTAGAAATTCTGTCGATTCTGTAATGAAAATTAGTCAAATAGAGGGCCACGGAAACAATCCACGGAAGGCGAGTATCGTTACTGACGAACAGGAAAACTTTTTATGGTAAAATTCTATTTTGGGAGATCAATCGTCTAAACAATTAGTTATAGTACACTAATTTTTGTTCTTGGAATACACCTAATCCTCAGAAGTGGAGAACATAGAAATCTTCGCTTCGATATGTTTGAGTTCGATGAATCTAGTTTCACCTACATATTTCGGTTTTGGAACTCCATGAATACATAACAGTTCTGGAAGAAATGCAAGTACATGCTTCCCTCATCATCAACCGCGTCTGAGGAGCTGTCGGCTATGGATGTCAAATGGTCTTCATATACATATGATAAGGCAGAAAGAAAGCGAAAGCGAAGGTCAAAGAAAATCAAGGTTACTGTAGAGATTTCGGCTCCAGAAAGTTCATCTGATAATTAATTGTCTAATTTGTGTTCTGATAAAATTTTATTATTTGATGTTGATATAATGTTCATTTGATAATTAATTGTCTAATTTGTGTTCTTATGTTTATTATTTAATATTGAAGTTTTAAATTTTGAGTGTTTATTTTTTAAAAATCCCGTTTCAGAATGTTCTAAGAAACAAAAAATGTTTATTGTTACTGTTTAAAATGCTTGAAATGCCTTTTTATTTAGCCTATTAATAGTGAACTTGCATTATGAAAATCTTGTTTTTCTTTTTATGTTGTTTATAAATAATCTAGGATGATATATTTCAAAATATCATCCTAGGAGGATAAATTTTGAATTATCATATGTTAATTTTGATTAATCAACCACGTTAAACAAATAAAAAATTGGATAAATATATATTTTTCATGAAAAAAGTTGTTTTGAGATGTTGAGTAAAATTAATTATAGTTCTTATTTATTTACACATCAAAATAATGTAAGCACAAATATTTACAACGATATTTGTTAAATAAATTTAAATACTATTAATTAATATGGAGAAAATATTTAAAATTAAATTCACTATAATTTATGAAAATGAAAAAAACTATAATACAAAAAAGTTGGCAAAAATGTTCAAGTGTTCAGAATTTGTAAAAGTATTTCGAAATTCGGGATCTGTACAAGAATGATTTGTATCAGATCTGAAACACGTATTGTGTCATCTTCCTTTTTTGTTTCCTATATTCAGATTAGAGTTTAATCTATTCTATTGTCTGACTAGTCTGTAGACTTTATCGTTTCTATTTGCCTCGAATACGGCTATTAAAACAATTATTTTAAAGAGAAGTTATGTAGTTAAACATACGCATTAAATTAATATTATCTGAAATTTTTAACAAATTTTAAATATCAAATTTAATTATTTAGCAAAGTTTTTCTTGATAATATGTACAATTTTTAGCATTAACTAAAAATGTTGTTACGACTATTTAGAAAATGGACTTTGTTCTCAACTCATTATATCAGTCAATTTCAAATTTTAATACTGTTGTAACATTATGTGTGTTCTCTCAAACTACAATAATTATTATCAAACACATCTTCGAACCTTTATATTTGTTTTTTTTTGTTCAACTATACATGCGAGTTAACAGAGCGGCATAATTCAAAGATTAAAATCACGTCATCAGGAATAATATTAAACATAACTCTACAAATAAACTTTATCAATAACGATCAAGGAAGCTATCCTGACTTACCGATGTGAATTGTAACAGGTTCCTTTTTAGAGAGGTATAAAAAGACAATGAATAGGTGGATATGTATTTCTAGAACATCTAATGCGATACACTCTACTTAGTGTAACTAGTACAGACGTATAATGATTCAACTATCGCTGTTAATTTTGTTGACATCATTAATATCCCATGGTAAGACTTATAATACGTTATATCCTAAAACTTATGACTGATCTAATTACGCATATATTTTGTATTATGTATTTTGTATTAGAGTTGTAATTTTATAATTTGTATATCTCCAATTGCGTAAATTCAGATTTATTGGTCTAATATTAATGTTTAAATGTGATTTATAAACATAGAAGATAAAGCCTAAATATACAATTGCATTAATTTTCATTCACAACGATAAATATAATATTAGAAAAATAAAATTTTACGTCTTATTTAATGAAAAAAAATAATTGTTTTTCACCGAAGTTTCTTTACAAAATGAATAAATGCTTATAGCCATTGTAGAAAAACATTAGATATCTAAATAATAAAATATCTTTTATAAATGTTAAGTACAAATCATAGCATTAAGATTTTTTTTAAATAAATGTAAATAAATCTATCAATTATAACAAATACTGCCATAATTGCTAACTATCTAATTACATAAAAAACCACATTAAATCGCTAGAATTATTAGTATTATCTTTAAATTAAACCAAATCCTGTATTTTATAACTTATTTCATAGAAAATATTGTATATTGTATATGTAATTTCTATATTGTTATTCAAATAATGTAAAAATAATTGTAATGAATAAATTTAAACCATATAATATTATGAATTTATCAACAAACCCTTCATAATAAATAAAATACTTTCAGCTTTATCAGCCAAACTGCAAGACCGTAGAGTGGAAGATGTATTAATGATGATGAAGAGTAAGTATCAAGATCTAGACAAAAAGATGCTTTCAAACGGAAGTTTATACAATAAAGAAACTATTGAAGAAGTAGCATCATATTTTTTGACCATTAAAACTATTAAAGGATGGTTTGAGGAAAATACGTCCATTGTACCTCCAATTGATTCGAGTAAATTCACATGTTCTCTTGAACCTTCAGCAACTCTCCCCTCGTCCGGTAACAATAATAAATGCTTATTAATAATAAATAATAATTATACTAGTTATAATTTGGCTATCTTTGCGGGATATTTAGTGAATTTATTTTTGAAATAAAATATTAAAATTGTTTAATTTAAAATTAATAGTTATTTTAATCAAAATACAAATCCTTTACAGCTAATACATTCAGTCGATTATTATTTTTTAAATTATTGATTTATTTAATTGTCTGCAAATTTATATTTTATCATAAAAGAAAATTTATGTGTAGATAAAAAATATAACATCTAAAATTGACAATAACTTGTTATTACCAATTTTTAAAAATTCTTTTTATACTTTACTTCTGATTTTGTTATCATTAATTTTTTTTTATAAACTTCTCAAATGTTTACATGATTTGTGTAATATGTGTTCAAGTTCACAAACTCCGTCCAGCGGACATCGAAGTGATTGGAGCAATGGGGGATTCACTTACTGCCGGAAATGGAATGCTATCTAACTGGATATGGTTGTTATTTAGAGAATACAGAGGACATGTCTTCAGGTAAGTTTATTATAATAAAATACTGAAGGCACAACTTATTTAGAAATCCTTAATTTTTAGTTAGATTGAATTTAGTTAACTAAAAATAATTTTAAATTAAAGTTGTAAACAAGAGTTATATTTTAAAGTATTATTTCTAGCTTATAATCAATATTTGAATTAATTATTTGTCCAAAAGGGACACAACTGTCACTATAAAACGTGGACTTCAGTTTCAGCGGAGGGTTGTCGTACCCTACGTACCCTATGGGTTGATTATGACACTTATGGGTGATGATTGTGTAGTTTTCAAACACTCTTTATTTTAAAACATGACTCTTTCACCAAACTTTTATTCATAATTCAAGACAAATATTTCGAATTGAAGTAAACAACTAAACATGTTTATGTGCAGTTAAGATAATCATACATATATTGATTGAATCATAATAATTGGGCAATTTAATCGTTGGTAAATGGCAGGGACCACGGAGCTGGGTGGTCTTGGGTGGTTTAAGTTCTCCCAGTTAAAACTGAGAATTCGGAAAGATATAACGAAAATTCGACAAAAAAATTGTCCGCTGTCCATGAATGGTACATACCAACAGTACATAACGTTTGCGAACAATATAATAAAAGGTATATCAAAAAAATATCGAAACATATTAAATGTAAAGGTTTAAATAATAAAATAATTTATAACGAGATCCAAAATAATTAATTTAAATATTTATTATCAAAATAAGTATAATAGACTAAAAAATTTTATTTAAAAAAATAATATTAAACAAATAAAATACAAAAATGTGTTGTTGGAATAACATAATATGCATTTATACTATTATCGAATAATTAGATTGTTGAATGATTTTTAGTGATAAAAGTAAAAGTACTTTGTTTCGAAAACTTACGAAATTAATTATAATTGTTGATTAATTTTCCAACTTGTTAAAAGCATCCAGCTGTTTTTTAGATTTATATAAATTAGCGTATATTTAAATCCAAAACATAAACATAGCTCACATATCTTATATATAAAACAAGATAATGCTTGTAAAATGAAAATTGTATATAATACATATACAAATCTGAATAATTTTTGTCCTTTTTCAAAATTTGATTTCTTTTCGTTTAATTGTAAAAAAATTAAATTATTCACTATTCATTTTATAATATTATTTCAAAATAAGTAAGAATTGAATGGAATTGAAATAAAATGATAGAACAAGAAAATATTTATTTTCTAAAAATGCGATACAAAATAAACTGATTCCTATGCGGTTCCTATAGGGTAAGTAAGAACCGCGATCTGGGTCCAGAAAGATCACATTAGAGAATGCAAATTGTCTTGGTATATTTTACTTTTTACATAACCGCATTTCTGTAAACATGAACACGTTTACTATTCTGAAATATATAAACGATTTTTAAAACAGAATACTTAATTAATAATATTTTAATTGTACAAAACAATTTTTACAGTATTGGCGGTGTTGAAGATATGGCACATCAAATGACTCTACCAAGTATGTTAATTTTCCGTTATTATTACGATTGATACAACTACTAAAATAGTTGTATTTTATAACTATTTGAATATCTAATGTTCTAATTGCACCTATCAACTCTCTTTAATTTAAATTAGATTCTCATGAAATACTAAAAATTTTAATTTATGGATTTTGTAAATATTCTAATTTGATTAACAATAATTTGATTTATAATGTTTGCGTCAATTCAGATATCCTAAAGAAAGGCAATAAAAATCTATACGGATATTCGACTGGAAGAGGACGTTTGAATGCGGGTTTTAACTTGGCAATGCCGTCCAGCAAGGCTATGTAAAGTGTTTTAAAGAATAACTAAATATTAGATTAACATTATAATTTAATGATACCATATATAGTACTAAAACGTCTACAATATTTAGAAAATGTAAATAGAACCTTTCTGTAAATTTCAGTGACATGAAAGATCAAGCTCGTCAATTAGTTGATCGAATGAAAAATTCGAATAATATTGACTTCAATAATGATTGGAAAATTGTGACTATATTCGTTGGGGGCAATGATCTCTGTGATTTCTGTAAAGATCGAGTATGTGAGATGTTTAAATTAAAATTATATATCAACAATTTATGACGTGACATAATTAAGTGATTGGTAATTAAAAATATACATTCTTCAGAATAAGTTCAGCGTAATAAACTACAAGAGAAACCTAATGGAGGCACTGGATATTCTTCACGCTGAACTTCCACGGACATTCGTCAATCTCCTGGAAGTTCTCGACGTGTCACTTGTTAGTGAACTAAAAAGGAGAAATTTGATTTGTCGTTTTCTTCTTGGGTATGTTTACATATTATACAACTCTTATTTCTATAAGGAACAATCAAAAATATTGTTTAAAAGATGTAAATTAGCAACACATATTCACAATTTATGGTCTGCACTATTGTATGATTTGAGTTTTTACGATTTAGTTTAACTATTTTAGCGTCTGGTTTTGTCCATGCGCAAGTGACGGTAACAGAGAATTTCTAGAATTCCAGCGGGGATATCAAAATGCAGTTCGCGAAATTGCTGAGAGTGGGCGCTATGACACAAAGGAGGATTTCACTGTTGTCAGCCAACCCTTTTTCAGGAATTCAGCTCCCCCTCGTCGATATAATGTAAAAGATATATTTTTAGAAAACTTAAATTAATATATTTGACATTGATTTACAGTATTATTGTACTTTGAAAAAAATATAATTTATTCTAAAAAAACTATAATTATTAGTTAATAATAAAAATTGGACACTTGGACATAAAAATATCAATTTTCTTTACACAGGGGAATTTTGACATGTCACTTTTTGGACCAGACTGTTTTCATTTTAGTAAACTAGGTCAATCGTATGCTGGAAAATCTCTGTGGAATAACATGGTAAGATTTTTTGCTGTATAAGATGTAATAACGTGTTACTTGTAAGATAATATACTAATTTATACTCCATATAAGGTACCTTATTACCATAAAAAGAATAATTTTTGAATACTTAAAATTTCGTAAATATTGTATTGTTAATGTTTAAATATTTATCTGGATAATTTTTTAAGATATTCATACGACTTATGTGTATAGTATGCGGACACACACACATTGTTATAATTATGATAAACAATATTTTAAATTGATATAATAAATTTCACTCCATAATGAATTAAAAAATTTAAAAAATTAATAACAACTATGTAAATTCTGTGAAATTTTTAAAGAAAAGTCAATTTCAGGTTTATAAATGAAATTTACATAATAATTAATCAAATATCTCTCCTAAAAACCCGATTAACTCTCAATATAGTAAAGTCGATAATCAAAATGTAAATTACGTTGGTCCATAAAGTTTATTATTATGTTTAAACTTTCAACATGCAAATTGATAAGATATCTTCTCTATCTACAACTATTTTAAAATTGGTTCCCACCAGAAAACATTAATATATAAACTTTTCTTATAGGGTTTATATAATATTTATTTAATTGTATGTATTTCGGAAGGAAATTTTCACAATATTTGTTGTTACAGACTAAAATTAGTACAGATAATTTAAATTTAAGTTCTTTTAAAACCACAACAATATTTAATTTTCTTTCCTAATACAAGAAGTATCCATCTCGTCTCTTTTGAAAAATTTATTGTTAATTAATAATGGAATTATTTTGTTTACAGCTGCAGAAAGTTGGGGAAAAAGCCAGCAAATGGTCGCTTGATAACACGTTCGAATGTCCAACTAAGGTATAGTAAAATAGTTTATTTCTTTAATTTCTAAATTACAATTGCTACACAATTATTTTGATACAAAATATATTTTTACTAAGTTATAATATAATTTCACAGATTACTATCTATTTTGATATCAAAACAAATTATATGAAAGATATAGTTGATTTTAATAATTATGTTAGCAGATGTTTGGATAATCTAATTTGAATAGCAAACCACCCCACACCTCCGCCCCCTCAACACCAACAAATTGTCTGTTATACTCAATGACTTATATATTAATTATCTAAACCGGCAAACTGACCAATATTCAATAGTAAAAAACGTCCGCGGAGGAATATATCTATGTCGATAATCAATGCCAAATTGATAGGCGGAAGTCCAACATTAAATCTAAAATTAATGAAATTTATAAATTAATCGATTAATATTGATTGAAAACCCTCTTTAAAACGAAACTAATACCGTATATAATTGAAATGCGCTCTGGACGTTTTTTTGATCAGTTTGCCGGTCTAGTTAAATAATATATAAATCAATGGTTATACTCTAATTATTATTTCATTAACGTTTTGGAATATAAATATTTTTATATTCGTTACTATTGAATTCGAATACAGATTAAATTGATTTAACATTGTATTTCTAAATAATGTATTCCATAAAATATACATTTATTTAAAGTTACCTTTTCTTCATTTCAGGAACGACCATTTTTTGCAACATCTAAAAACAGCTTTATATAATATTTATTGATTGAACGATTGATTTAATATTATTCAGTTTTATTATTGTCAAAGTAAAAATAATTGTACCTAGCACATTTTCAATAAAATCTGATCAATGTGAACACCCTATGATTGTTTATTGAGTGTGTTACATGGGAGGTATTAATAATTAGTTAAAATTATTTGTGTTCTAAAATTAAAATTAAAGCTCAAAAAATATTACAATATTACTAAATATAACAATAGAAATGATTTTAACATGTTTCATGAATTTCATTACTTCAGTTTTCTTAGATTAGTAAAAAAATTAATATTTTAATGTTCAATTAAAATCATATATAATCGCATAAATTAATATGAATTCCTAAAAAATCAGTAAATTTCACTAAATCAGTATTAACTAATAAAGTTTTATATAGAAAACCTACAAGTCTAGCTATAGACTTTTATTCAAATTACCTTAATATATAACGTAATTCAAATGTAAAAAAGATCAATAAATTGGATAGATTAATTTAAATGCATTATACGTAGTGTTTACATCACGTCAACAAAATAAGTTTCTGTTATTCTTGGCAACACGAAATGAAGGCAGGAGCTGATCTGCTCTGATCCCAAGTGTAGTTCTGCGGTCTGCTTTAACATATTGACATCAAATTCGCAGTTAGGGGTCATCTTATACAATCCACATCTTCAACTATATACTATTTGAGTGTTTTCTATATAGCATACCATTGCTCCACTACAACATTACAATACATAATAAAACATTGAAAAATGATTTAGTTTACTTATAAAAGTCTAATAATTAATACAAACTGCACAGTAGGTATTTCTACGTGTACCTGAATTAGGTACAGTTGTACTGTTAGGTTCACAGAAGGTAATCACGTGATTACACGATCTCTACACAAGATAACGTATAAAGTAAATTTAAAATGGGGCACACCCATTAAAAAAATAAACAAGGAAGTATGAATTACCATGTGAAAGAAACATGTTTCTTGTATGGGTAAAAAATAAATTGTTCTGGTTTGCATAAAAAGTTTCCGTAACAAATGTAACTTACTTTATATTTGGGTCAGCAACAGAAACAATGGTAAAATCTACTCTTGTATTCTTCGTCGCAAGTCTAATACATTATGGTAAGTAATTAACACGCTTAAGAAGAATTTGTCCAAATAATTTTAATAGTTTATATGTCTATATATGTATATATTTTATGTTTCTGCATATTATAAACGTAAATATCTCCGAATAATTTCAATTCTATTTCATCAATGAATAAAAATAATTCGAACATAAAATTGAAAATTAGGTATTTTGATTGTTTGAATTTAAATTAGAGTTAGGTATTAGATAGATAATGAACAAAAGTAGAAATGAATTGAATATTTAAAAAAATTACAATATTTTAAATACTGATGGTTGGCATTTATACTAGCTGGATTAGACATTTTTCTTTTCCTTGACTCATCTGGAAAATTGTTAAATACATTTTAAAATAAATTAGTCCTAAACTATAACCAGTTGAAAGAAATCAATCGTAGGGCTATATTGAACATATATATAGATAGATAATATAGGTACATTTTTGAGAAATGAGACTTGAAAATGTAAATAATGCAGAATCCATATATAAATCACATAAGCAAGCAAACATATCTACAATGGCTAAATATATTACTAATTAAATTTAAAATTATTCATTGTAACATTGTTTATTATTTTCTTTTAATTAATAAATCAATAAAAAATGTTAACTAAAATGTCTCTCTTCTTGATGTATATATTCATCAAACTGTTGTATTCATATATTTATGGTTGCTATCTCACACTATGTAAGGGGCCCTCCACAGAAGGATACGCCCTGTCCTGTTTTCACTATTTTTATTATTTTTACTCTTCTGTACGCTTTCAGAATAAATCTAAACATCAAAAAATAATCAAGAAAAACTTTTATCTATGAATATAAACACTTTTTTGTAAATATAAACATTGTAATTCATTATATAAAACAATGTAATTCTTTATATAACACAACGCAATTTTTCATATTGAAGCCTGTTTATCAATAATATATTTTATCGATGTATTTGATTTTTTAAAAAACAATACGTACACTTTATGTAAAACCTTCCCTCTCTGTTCACACATTTCCGCTTTCAGCTAACACTCTTCCCTCCCACAGAGTGAACGTACTTTGTGGATGGCCCCTAAGTCATTTTGGTTCAAACTATCTGGTCAATTTTACAAACTATTAAACAATGATTTTCATTTCTCAAATTCAGTTTGTTGTCAAACCGATAGCGATGTGGCCGATGCTAAAGTTTGGTTAGAGAGTAAGATTCCAAATTTAGACAAGCAAATGCTCCCCAAAGGACAACTTTACACGGATCAGTTAAAAGAAATTCTTTCATATCTACTCACAAATAAAACAATTGACAACTGGTCCAAAGACGATTGGTATCATCCCTTAGAGATGCGTGGAATAGATGCACACAACTTCCTGTGTACTCTAGAACGGTCAGACACAGTGCCTACATCTGGTGAGCTTTTAGCTTTTTATTTGTATATTTAGTTGAAATGAAAAACTGTATTATTTTGTCTATATTAAGATATTCTATAAATTTATAACTGTCCTAAATTATTATTATTATTGAACAATTTAAACACAAAATCTGTGCAACGTACAATCTAAGTGTAACAAAAAAAGAAATATTGCGAGCGAGCACAAGTTGTTTAAAAATAAATGTTTAAACAAGAACAATAATAGTTATTAAGAAAACTTTATATTAATAGAAACCTAAAATTTTTATAAAAATAATTGATTAAATCTGATTTTAAATAGAATATAATTAAATAAAAATGATTATTTACTGTTATAAATATTATAATTTCTGAATTGCAGTTCACAAACTTCGACCAGCTGACGTCAAAGTGATTGGAGCAATCGGTGATTCATTAACTGCCGGAAATGGAATCCGGGCGTCATGGGTAGCGGGATTATTGGTGCAGTATCGTGGACATGCTTTTAGGTTAGATATTATATTGTAATTTAATACTGTTTATGTTTCACATAGAATTGATAACTTAAATGTTCCCTCCGCTTATATGTTTTCATATCCGTTAACTCGCAACAAAATGGACAAACTATTTGTTACTATACAAACTCTACCCCACGTCGTATGCATAACTGAATCCTGGCTTAATGATGAAATTTCCTGTAATGACCTTTTACTCAAAAACTGTGCCTTATACTGCAGTCATGACAGTAAAGATTGTCAAACTCCATCCTAAACCAATCAAATGTGATTTCATCCCAGATTTTATTGAATTTTCTTAGCGCTTTTTCCACAATTCTCAAATTATCTGTGCTGTGATTTATTATACCCATTATATGCTGTAGTCTGAAACCGTTCAAAATTTTCTCATAGACCTTTTCGACAGTTCACTGATAGATCATAAAGACTATGAAATTATCCTTTCTGACGATTTTAAATGCTTTAACATGGATCTAATAACTGCTAACCTTGACATTTCCAGCTGTGTTATTAATTCTACTCGGCAAAACGCCATTCTTCGTAACAAATTCTATCCTAAATGATCTTTTAATTCCTATTATTGGCCCACTAATTGCCAAATCTGATCATGCATGCATTCTGTTAAATTCAATATCGAACCTCCAATTAATTCTATCTTCCTAAGCTGACTACTGTCTATTTCAGAAGTAGTAATATTTCCAACTTCCGTAAAACTTTCTCTAGTACTAACTGGCATCGTCTTCTAAATACAAACATGGAAAATATCGAAAGGAAGACTAACATTTTTTACAACAAATTTGTCGAAGTGATGAACGTAATTTCAGAAAAGGACATTCCTCTTTCAAACAACGACAAATTATGGCTATCTCTGTTAGTGAAACAACTAATTCATCAACGTTGGAAAACATACTACCACAATGTATAATTATAATGTATACCGCTAAGTATAATTACCCCTAAGAAAAGTCAAAACAGAAATGGCTAACGCTAAATGGATTTGGTAGAATAAACTCCTTAAGGATTCGAATCATGGACCTTGGAAAATCTACAAAGGAGTCACTGGTATTAATATATAAAAAACTCAAACATTCTGAATCTAATTGAAAATATACAGTAAGCAAAACCACTAGAAAATCCTGCTGATTTAATTAACAAACGTTTACACTCGGTCTTTGATCCACTACAAGAGGCGGACGCTATTGTATATGACAAATGGATTGTTCTGTTTACCATTTAGGAGGTTGAAGCAACTCTACTTGCTTTAGATGACTCAAAGGCTACCGGCTCCGATAAAATCCCAGCTAGGCTACTTAGATTGTCAGGTGACATAATCGCACCAATTCTTGGAAAAACACAGATGTAATTCCAATCCCTAAGAATTCTGCCCCGGTATTGACGATCTTAGACCAATATCTCTTCTTCCGATCCCAGTAAAATTCTTCGAACGGCTACTCCTCAATAAAAGGAAAAACGAATTTCTCCAGCATTATGGACCAGATCATCACGGGTTCAAACCTCAATCCAACACTATAACTACAGCACTTATCCACATCCATGACAGTTTTACGACTTTCCAAGATCGTCTAGACCGGTCCTCAACGTCAATCATAGTCTTCGACATTAGCAAAGCTTTTGACTCTATCCAAACGCATTTATTGATCAGTTCACTATCGAAAAAAACTTCGCAAAGGACTTCATTATTCTCCTAAAGACCTACTTATTAAACCAAACCCAGCAAGTCACTACTTTAGATATAAAGCGAGTCATCATTATTATTTCGGGAGTGCCTCGAGGAAGCGTCATCTCACCATCTTTTTGATGCGTTTTTGTCAGAGATATCACACTTTTTAATTCTCCTCTCATTAAATTCGCAGATGACTGAACGCTGTTGTTCGACTAACCAAAGCCAAAATGATGATATTTCAAACACGATCGATAAATTCGATAAAATATGTATAAAAGAACTCGGACTCAAAATCAATACATTATTATGTGTTACTCGCGCTATAACATTATTATCTTAAAGGGGAATTACTCAGCAGATGTTAAAATACTGCGCATTCACTTCAGCAAGGAAATGGACTGGGCTACGCATATAAGCAAAATAGTTCGAACATGTAGCAGGAAACTCTACGCAATGAAAAAATTAAAACTTCTTACGGTGAGAAAGTTTCTTTGTAACATCTATTACGCATATATCCGCTTTGTTTTGGAATAAACTGGACCTCTCTAAATACCAAACAGAATAATATATTGGAAAAATTCAAAGAATAATAAGGACCATTAATTTCCCCAACGTTCCATTCCAATCCTTTTTCCAGAAGCCCTCAAAGCCCACCGTCAGCATCAATCTTTTAAATTGCCAAAAAAGTCATAGCTTCAAGTACTCATTCGCTACATAAACTGTTTCCAAAACCTCTCCTTCAAGGACTGCCCTACGTCTTCACTCCTACCT
>JAUZNC010055879.1:0-34676 GCA_034780395.1 Vannuccia rotundouncinata | reverse complement strand
TTTGTAATTAATCAAAAAAGTTGAAATACTTTTGAATTATACATTAAAAACAGTAAAAAGTAAGATTAACATAAAATGTGAAATATTTCGTAATTAATTTCTACTAATTGAAATTAGAGACACGTAAACAAATTTCTTTACAAAGTAAATATTCGCATGAAATTCTAAATTACCTCATTGAACCGATTTAAGGTTGAATATTTGAGAGTTTATTATTTATATTGATTTATTATATTTAAATATTTTTTAAATTAAGATTTGGTTTTGAAAATTTTTGTATATGGAATTTTTATCACGATTTTTTTATCTGTATCTATGGCAAACTCCATTCGATTGAATGAGTGTAACTTATTACGTGTAGGGGTGCGGAATTGCATGAAGCTGAGGGGCTCCTCCGCAAAAATTAAAATAATTGTTAGTTTTTTTTTGATTCTTGATGTATGAAATTTACAAATACATAAATTAAAAATAGCTACACAATCAATTGTACAATACCTCGAGTGAATTTACACATTTTGTTGCAGATATATTGAAGAAAGGAAGTGAAAACTTATATGGATATTCTACTGGACCAGGACCGTTCACTGGAATGCATGCTGTATTTAATTTGGCCGTTCCTGGAAGCAAAGCAATGTAAATGGTTTCAACCAATAGAATTACTAAATAATAATTGTCTATAACAAAAAATGTATTATTCCTGTGATATTACAAACAAAAACAGATAAAGTACGTATTCTATAAACGCTTATGTTTTAGGGATATGCCAGGGCAAGCCCGTTTGTTGGTAAATCGAATAAAGGCTTCGAAAGAAATCGATTTTAAAAATGACTGGAAGATTGTCACCGTATTTGTTGGTGGCAACGATATCTGCGATTATTGCAAAGATAGAGTATGCGCTTTTATTTTTAAATGTTTTCTTTATAATATAAACAATACACTAAATAATTAAAGTATGTCCTATTAACCACAAAATAATTTATTTTGTAAAAAGGTTTATAACACACGTATTGTTTACATACTTCAGATTTTTACCTTTTTTGAAAGAATCTTTCTAGCGTTATTCTTGTTATCATTAAAAATAAAATAAACTATAATCTATAATCTAAAAACTAAAAATGGTTGAAATGATTATATTTTTATGCAAAGAAAATGCACAGTGTAATAAACTACAAGAGACATATAATGGAGGCACTGGATATTCTTCACGCTGAACTTCCACGGACATTCGTCAATCTCCTGGAGGTTCTCGACGTTTCACTTGTTAGTGAACTCAAAACAGGGAGAAAAATGTGTCATCTTCTACTTCAGTAAGTTAACCTCCCAGATATTGATTTGATTGTGTCCTTTAACTAAATAATATTGTGAACAATTTATTTCTAAACTTCTATTTTAAAGCCTACTATCTTCTCAGACAGTACTGCTTTAGTAGCATTGTCGTGCGTCTAACAAATTATTTATTCAATATTCGAGTTTCATAATAATCAAATAAAATGTTTATAGCAGACACAATATAATTTTCTTATAATGAAGAAAAGTACCTACATATAAAATCTCATTATTTATATTCTGCAAGAAGCAACAATAATTGATTTTTCAATATTAACGACTCTCTATGATATTATCAAATGTAATTAATAGATATTATCAAATGAAGCCTTTATTCAAAAATACTTTAGTACATAATCAATAAATTGATCTATCCTTGTCATAAGAATTATCTCAGTATACAAAATAAAATTAAAAAAGTTCTAAAAATGATAATTTCCTAAAATTTCCTCTTTTAAATTCTTACAAATTTATATTCTATGAATTTTGATTAATTATATTCTATATTCTATGAACTTTGAGTAACGCCCAATTTTAACGCTCACGGTTACAACACCTGTTGAATTAGTCGACTATATCTGCTGAGCCTTACATAAGCTGACCCAGAGTACTGAAGTTGTTGAGAAGTAGACACATGAAACCATACATATACCACGTCTAGTTCAGGGTCATGATGAGTACTGATTGAGTACATGAACACTGATCGACGAGTACAGTTTGTGGAGGAATTTTTAGACAAAGTTTGGTGGTCGGACGAAGCTTCCTTTAAACTCAATAGCCATATCAATCGCCAAAATTGTGTATATTGGGCTGCACAGAATCCTAGTCTCATTTTAGAAAAGAAAGTTAACCTTTCCGGTGTAACAGTTTGGTGCGCAATTTCATGTAATGGTATTGTAGGACTCTTCTTCCTTCAAGGCTCTTTAAACTGCTAATTCGTATCTGAACATGCTAAGGTTATATTTTTCAGCAAGTTGGCGCCCCAAGACAAGTTCGTGAGTGGTTGGATGAAAATTATACCGATCGATAGATCGGACGTCGGGGTCAATCTGAATGAACTCCAAGATCCTCAGACCTTTCCCTCTTGATTTTTTTAATGGGGCATTTTGAAGGATAACGTTTATGGTCGAGGTCCCTTAACTATTCGTCAACTGAAAGCGTTTGTTGAAGAATAAATTCGCAATATCAACATAGAACTTTGTCAGAAGGTCTGCCGTTCCATAGATACCAGATTTCAGATGTGTGCCGGTGTAGATGGGCGCAGTTTGAACACCATAAGACATGATTCTATTAGATTATAAGTATTTTTAAATTACAATATGCATCAAGAATCAAATACTTTTAAACTATCGCTGAAGGCTCCGAGTAAATTACGTTGATTATTTGTTAAATATTTGGATTTCCAATTTTCAGATATTTCCTTTGTGCATGCGCCAGTAAGCCGTTGGAAAGCGACGCCAACAGAGAAGTTCTCGCATTCCAGCGAGGATATCAACATGCAGTTCGCGAAATTGCCGAGAGTGGTCGCTATGACACTAAGGAAGACTTCACTGTAGTCAGCCAGCCTTTCTTTAGAAACGCAGCCCCGCCGCGTGAAGAAAATGTAAGTGCTTACAATTATATTAGGAGGAATGATTTGAGTCAAATGATTCAATTATGATATTGATAATATTTTATTTGTACAAACAGCAACTTGAAAATTCATTTTGGAATTAATTAAATTAACTACGATAATTGAGTTTTAAATTCAGTGCATTCTATAATTTCAGGGCAAATACGACCTGTCTCTTTTTGGACCAGACTGCTTCCATTTGAGCCAAATCGGTCATTCATACGCCGGTAAAACTCTTTGGAATAACATGGTATGTAGGCTATGGTGCTTATTAGAGATTTGATAGTTTTGAAACTTACGTAATCAAGCAATTTAGATGAATTTGTAAAGATATTCATATTTTTTTTTATACAGCTTCAGCCAATTGGCAAGAAGTCCAGCCATTGGTCCCTTGATAATAATTTTGAATGTCCAACTAAGGTCAGTAGTATTGAGGCCACTAATTATTACATTTTATACAGAATATATTTATATATTAAAGTATATATAACTTAATTTTTCATATTACCTTTCTTTCAGAAGCGGCCATATTTTGCAACATCAAAGAATAATTTTTAGAGTAGTTATCACGTATTAAAAGAAAAAAATTTGACATTATATTTAAAATTTCTATAGTTTGATATTCAGTATTTTAAATAAAATATTTATTATGATTTTAGATTATTATTTCTTTCTTTAAAAAGGACCCATTATTCAAAAGTATTTGATCGTTTCTAATATGATATTATATTAAATATAATTCTGATTAACTGTTGTTGATGAATTTTAGTTTTTTAAATATTTAAAATATTGTTTTTATTTTCTAGAAATGAAATGAAATGAAATTACAAAATAGTTGATAAATCCTATATTATTTTATTTGAAAAATCAGAATAACCCTTTTTTTCAACCATTAAGATCTCAATCGATGTAAATTCCAATCTTTATGTAGTTTTAAATATTCCATAAAACCTTTAAGCACCAATTTTAATGAGTGTTTCTTGATATTCTATTTATTAAATAAATAGTAGTATGTGAAATATTTAATTTTAGTAAAATAAAAATCCATTTTGATAACCAATTGATCATTATTATAATCAGATATATGGATAATAATTTGAAATATAATTCAGAACTTCAATTTTAGATTTAATTTGACTGTATAAATGGAGTGTTTTCTGATATTAATATTGAGAATAATTTTTGGAAAATTGCATAAATAACTTTTTTAATATTTTGAACGAAAGTATATATAATTAGAAGGAATAACAAAACCACAAAAATATTAAAAGAAACAAAACTATAATCTTAGTATACATACAAGATTACTCATTTTTATAAATAATTTAAAAAGGATGTTTTGGTTTCAAATTAAATTTGTTGTAATAAAATAAGTACTCGAAAAATAAAACAATTCTCATTTTGTACAAGAGTATTTGATGGGCAAGCATCTTTTTATCATAATATACAATTTCGAACAATACAAATAAGATTTTTGAACTTTTTTAAAATTTATGATTTTTCTTGAGAATTTTATGTCAATCAAATAATTTGATTTTATTCTTACGGAAAATATTCATATATACGGCAAATTAATATTTTTAAAATAAACACACTATAAATAATTAATACTTTAGTTGGTGTATAGAACTTATACGGCAGATACACTAATTGAAATATTGGTTCATATTATACATTGAAATTAGTTCCTATGCAGGAATAGGATTCATCTTTCGAGAAACGTTCGTGTTCTCCCTGGATGTACCACCAGCATCTTTCTTCCCCTTTTTTGATTTCTTTGACTTGTCATCAACAGCGGACTCCTCACTCTGATTCGAGTGTTGGTGAACAGGAACATCCATTTGGTTGAATTCTTCATCGACAATATTCTTCTGTCTATTGGGCATAAGATACAAGATTCGATCCATTACCTTGTTATAAGTTGGCTCTGTTGCTTTAGATAAATTTGATTTGGAGGCTTGACCTTCTTTGATGACGAAAATTTTGTATTCTGCCGAGTTTTCTACAACAATAACTCGTCCACCTTGTCCTAAAGTCATTCTAAAGGGCTCCATGTTAGCCTCCAAATTCTTCATACGGTGCAGTTGGCACTTTCCAACAACTTGAGACATGTTGTCATTTCGAATCACACTTAACATGTTTCTCTCGTTGTCCAATACTACAATGTAAGCGCTGTCGTTGGTGAATTGTGGAGCACAGTGAAGGAATTCGCCGTCTTTAAACATCGGTGGTTCAATTCTTCGCAGAAGTTCCCCCTTATTCAAATCGTAAACATTAAGAGCTCCATCCACAGCAAAGGAACCATCGTGGGAAACGTCTTGAATGAAATCATGAGCGTGAAACATTGAAACGACGTCTCGTTTGGTCATATCTACTTTAGCATAGTACATTTCCTTTTCGCTGTCTTTCCAAAAGTAACTCAACAATGCTGTGAGTGTGGAAGCTCGGAAAACATGAAGTCGTCGAATATGAACAGTTCGGGCATAGTCATCCTTGGTTCGCATTAGTGTTTCAATGTCCATACATTGCTCGATAGTATTCAAGTAGTCACCACCCAATAATTTGAGCCATTTTCCTTGATGTCCGCAGCTAACCAACATCTTGGTCGATTGTTCAACAAACCCGGCAGTTATCACTGGATGCTCCAGATAAATAGAATTTACATACAAGCCAGAAGCAACATCATAGAGAGTTATAATATCGGTAGCCTCGGTCACATTGTGAGTAATGCTGGCATGATCCGGTCGAATTGTGAAAAGAAAATCGTTATTAAAACTGAGAATAGTCTCGCCAGCAATAGAAAGCTGAGATGTGAGTACTCCAGTCTCAAGATCGAATATCCGAAGAATTTGTTGTTTATAGACTAGATCACTCGTGAGACGATTTGGTCCAAAAGGCGGATTGGATTTAAGGAAACCAGTGAAATAGTTGATGTCCGGAATTTCAGGTTTGCGAAAGTCGGTTTGTTCATGAATTAAATTACCAACGCTATCAGTAGTCATAACAAATTCATTAATCGTATGTCTTCGATCTCTTTTCATTTCAAGGTTCGGCTCAGATTGATAAGCAAACATAAGCTTACTTCCATCTGGGGAAATTCGGCGGTCAATCGGAAACAACGACAGGGACGCGTTTTCATGATTCATGTCAACAGTGAACAAAGCATTTGTGTCCATGTTGTAGTACTGGAAGGCTGTTGATTCTGGGTCTTTACTGAATATTATGTTGAGATCTCCAACGTAGCTTGGCAGGGTGAGTGCTACTGAATAACTTTGCAAATCAAGTTCATGTTTGTTAGAAAGACTTTCCAATTGTTTTAAACTGGTAACAACCACTTCTTTCGATAAAACGGAAAAGATAGCTCCTGTTCTCAAAATATAAAAATCTTGAATTTTAGATCGCAAGTCAGATTCCTGAACAATATTTCCAGAAGTTAAAGCATACACTGTCACCGTTGTCTGATTGTCCTTCGAAGGAACAAATTGATAAACGTAAACACAATCCAACGAAAAACGAACAATATCTTTCGGCTTTTTGAAAATTACTGCGTGAACAGTCTTAGATGCCAATTGCCAAACGAGATAAACATTTTTGATGTCATTAAAATTGTATTCAACCAATAAATATTTGTCATCAGTGGATAATTGTATAGAAACAACACCAATCATCGGAAGGTAACGCTTTATGAGATCTTGCAAATCATTTGGAAGAATATTTTGGTTTGTTACAGACAATTCTGCAGACGCCTTCAATCGCTTTGCGTCGCGCTTTGCAACATTTCCAATTTCATACCGGTATATCAATCCATGAGACTTTGCTCCAGCGAAAAGAACATCGTTCTTTTGAGAGGTAATCATGAAGGATGTAGCAAGAGGGCATGTCAAATGAGCAATGTTGTCACCACTATTCATGCTTATCAGTCGAAGATCGGTTTCAGGCTTTTTTGAAATGTCTGATTTTGCCTTGGCTTTTGGAGCAATGCAATACTTGTCGCTGGGAGTGATAATGAAAGGCCAGGAAAGTCCTTTGAAAACGGTACTTTCTTTTCCGGAAGGATGCTCAAAAACTTGATAGTTTCCATCAACTCGGAGTGTTAGATAAGATCTAGCGATGTGCATAATTCTTGGTTTCGTAATCTTTGGAAACGAGAGTTTTTTTTCAATCAAAGCATAGTCCATATTAACAAACAAAATTCCTTCATCTGTATCATTTTCATATTGAACAATTATATGTTCATCCCTCTGTGGCATATAGAACATATTGGTGAATTTAAGTCCCGGGTGTGTTCCAATATTGATAATCTGTGACTTTGTTGCTGACTTTGTGTCCCAAACAAGCAGCAATATATCCCCTTCGGAAGTTAGAAGAGTTGTCACGAACCGATGATCTGGAGACATTGCACAGAGAACATTTTGGGTTGCTGTTTTCGACAACTCAACTCTTATAGAATCAGCGTCAACAGTTGGATAGCAGGGAATTGTTGGAAGGAGATAATTCACTTTTGGTGCAACGAAATCGAGTTGTTGATACAACATTGTAAATAATGTTTGTGTACCTACAACATGAGCCAACCTGCCAGCTAGTTCTGGACCCAACAAATCCGAATCAAGATCCAAAGATTTTGAGATATTTCTCAACAGTGAAATGAGCAACTCAAGTTCCGCATTATTTTTTACATCGTAAGCCTGACGTAGAAAATACATCTCAGCAATTACATCATTGACACTAGACACCATAAGTTTAGCATAGAGAAAATCGAAGCAAAACAAGACCAACTTGTACAAATCCGGTACCCGATCTGCCTTTAGAAGATGAAATGGGAGTTCATTTAGCTTTCGATTACTACAAAGAATGTTACCAAGTCGACCTTCGGCACACCAGAAGTATTGCTGATTGACATTACAACGATCGATATTAATTGATAGTCGTTCTTCTGAATCAACAGATTTATCAAAAAGTGGTTTTGGTTTTCCAATGCCATATCGAGCCATCCAGTAATCAGCATGTGCTTGGTGAATACTTCTCCCAAATTCTTTCGTCAATTGGTAGTAATCAATAATAGCAGTTTGGAAAGTTACATGCTGAATAGCAATGACTAGACGGTCGTCTATTTGAACACAACTGAGATATTCTTTTAGGTCCGATACTAGTAAAAGGATATATTTTGCTGGAAGAACAAATACCGTGTTTCCCTTGAAATCAAAATTAGTCGATTTGACAACAACATTTTCCAGAGAAATCAGATCCTGTATTTCACTTAGGGTCAATCCAAATCGGGATGTGGCCAAATACGACAAGAAATACTTGACCAAAGTTGATCCCATTTTTGTTTCCAACAGCTCGACACGTTTCATGAAAAGAGTTTTCAGGTTCTCGGGTAACTTGTCTGGATTTGCAGTTGGTAATATGTCTGCCAACAACTGGAGATACAGCGGAGCTGAATTCGCTTGGATGAGCACATTTGAAGCCTCAAGTGACATTTCATCGATATTTTTACCTCGTGCTTTGACATTCTTGGGAAATATGGTGATCATAGTGGTTGCATCCAATCCAGGAACTGTTATTGCGCTGGAATCCTCATAACGACGCTTGAATCCAACATAAACAGACTCGGAGCTGCTTGTCATGATAATTTTCACATAGGGAGGTAATTTATGTGGCAGCCAACGAAACACTTCCGTGTGACTCGAAGGAAATAAGGAGTCCACGTTATCTAGAAGGATAATAATCGGCTGAGCAGGAGAAGCCAACTGCAGTGTTCTCCAGAAGTCATAGACACAGGTAGCATATTCGCAGGATGATTCAATGGGGGTCTTGAACGCCTGCCCCAGCTGTTGTGTTAGGCTTGCTAGAATTAACTGGAGCACAGAAGATGCCCCAGTGCGACCGCACTTACGAAGAAGAATAGTTGGTTTGGTCCTGGGGAAAAGGGTAGCAATTTTTTTATACATTGTTTTTAAAAGAGCACTTTTCCCACATCCCGGTTCCCCGTAAAGTAGTCCGGGAATTTGTGCAATGGAGGTCAAATAAGTATCCAAAATTTTAACTTCTCGCTCTCTGTTTCGGAGAGGTTTTGGTTCACTAATTTTTTCAAACATTGTCGAGTGAGTTTCCACCTCTTTGAACAGTGGCAAACCATAGTAGTCTTTCTTTTGGATTGCGGTGTTCACGTGCACCTTAAGTCTGGCAATAAGATCACTTGCAAAAGCAAGGAGATAATCATCACTGACTAAATCAAATTTAAGTTGGTCTTTAGCTAAGTCTTTTTCGATAATTGGATTGGCTGGCTTAGCTTTTCCCGAATTAAAACTTGCATCAGTCATTGATTGAAAAGTTTTTGAGGGGACCGAAAATTTATAACAAGCGTCACGCATCAAAGATTTTGTGAGTCGGTCGGTGAGTTCCTCGATTTGCTTTTTCTTTCCTGTATCTAGAAGACCAAGACTGTTGATATCAAGATAACTGGAGTTATGTGGATCCTTTACAAGATCTTCATAATTTTTTATCTTTCTAATGCAGCAGAGAGCCTTGTTGCTCGTCTTCTTGTCATTCATGATGAAGTTGGAATAAGCTTCAATATCTGAAATATTCATAGATATTAATTTTAATAATACAATTTATTTTAAATTAATTAGTAAGTATTAATTTCAAGAGAATTAATTTAATCACCTGCTTTAAAATAATCGTCAGCATCTGTTTGTTTTAATTTTCCACTTTTTACAGCAGCCTCCTTTACGGACATGAGAGCTGTCATGAGAGCTTCATTTTCCTCTTGAGATAGAGCTGGCTATAAGATAATAAAATATGCACAAATACTTTTTAGTTGAATATTCTAAATTACAAAAGATTTAAATTCAAATAGATCTAATAAATCTATTTTTTTTTTTTCGTTTGAACAAATAAACTTGTAAATAGCACTTATTATAATAAAAATACATTTAAAATGTGAAAAAATAAATATTTCTTGTGTAGTTATATAAATTGTTTTTAATCAAATTTGTTTTATAAAATCTTAAACAAAGTATATTTTCACAATAAATATCTACCTGTCCAAGTCGATATACGGGGGGCAGCTGGGAGGTATCTAAATTGTAGGCTTTCTGCAGTATCATCCATGACATGTTATTGCTGGTCTTGAGCTGCTTCATAAACTCATCAAAGTGGTCCTGAGAAATTGACGCTGGGACTGTAGGACCTCCAAG
Source organism: Vannuccia rotundouncinata (assembly GCA_034780395.1). Lineage (NCBI taxonomy): Eukaryota > Metazoa > Platyhelminthes > Proseriata > Coelogynoporidae > Vannuccia > Vannuccia rotundouncinata. The sequence goes on along the minus strand of JAUZNC010055879.1, from coordinate 24,536 downwards.
TCTCTCACCAGCTAAAATCTGTCAAATTAGTGAGAATTGGAAATAATTATTAATCGATAAGGTTAACCAATCGATATTTTTAAACAATTTGTTTAAAATCGGAATTTTAACAAAATTTAGAAATTCATTAAAGAAAATCTAGACAATTTATGTTCCAATGTTTCATGTTGAATTTTAGAATTTTAATGAATTATCACCATGCGTACCAAGAAAGCTGGACCATCAGAAATGGTGTCACATTCTTTTAAAACGTTCATAAAAAAGAACCTGTCCATGTTGGGTAAGTAGAGTCCTTTTGTTGTGTGGTTTGGATCTATTATCTAAAAATTTTGAATATAGAAGAATTGTATTTGGGTGGACTAATTAGCACATTATTTTTATAACATTATCTTTCGAAAATGCCTTTTGCTTACCACAAATTCGATATTATACTTTGACATGCAGAATTGCCTCATCTGAGGAACAACATATTCGTGAATCATTCTTCTTTCGAAGCTGAAATCTTGAAAAGAAAAAAACAAACATTTTAATTAAACTCCTAATTTCGTCTACAAAAAAGTTTTTTAATGTGTTCTGATGTTCAATACATTCTCGGGAACAACATTAAGAAAAATAAAACATAAGTGCAACAGGGAAAATAAAATATTTAAAATCTTGATGTTTTGAAACTCAAACTAGACTGACGTTTTGTTAACTGAATTAAAAAATAGTGAAAGATAAAATGGAATTAAAATAAGAAATAATAACACATGAACGAATTTAGCTGATGAAAAATAAATAAATTTGATAATTTGTTTATAAAAGATATCTTACAACAATTCAGTAATGTTGGATAATTCAAATTAAATTGACCTCTCAAGTTAATTAAATTTAAAATAATATAAAAATTAATTACTTTTTTATGTAATATATTTTAAAAAGTTCTAAATATCTGTTTACTAATTGATTAATAGATCAATAGATTGAAAATGTTTCAAAAGATTGAAAAAATGGTCATTTTAAAATATTGTCACAAACATTAATTAATAATAGTAAAAATATTTTCAAAGCAACATAATCAATATTAACGTTTACATATCTAATGCTATCTAATAAAAAAATACTGAGTTCGCATTACAAAAAATCTACCAAATGAAAGATCTATCAAATTAAATAAATTGATCTACTTTATCTTTTTAAAAAATATATAAATAAATATCATAACATGTTTTGTATAGACAGCAGAATTATAAAAATCTTGTTCACATAATATCTTATCAAATTATCGCTTTTTAAAATGATATAACTAATATTTTCTACTCATATTAATCGATATTCTGCATAGCATTCGGAGTTTATTTAGTACGCGGCATAGAATCTCTCACAGGAAGTCAAACCAGATTAAAATGTCCGCTATATTATCCCCATAAAGGAGGTGTATAACCCTTCTCCATATAGCTCTGCCATTTATATTTATAACATTAAGAATCTCTCATTCTTTGGACTTGCGTGAGATGGATATTTCAACTTTGTTATCTTTTATTGCACTTAAATGCCAGCGCTCTTATGAAACTGATAATACAAAAAAAGGTTATCTCGGTACGTTAATACTTATCTTGGTAAAAGATCGCACTTTAATTTATATGTTAGTATTTTTATACCGATCAACTAATAAAGATATAATAATTTTATTAAAATTATATTATTTAATTAAATATATCTGATTGACTTCGACAGTATTTTCTTAAATCAATCAAAAAATATAATTTGTCAAATTGTACTAAAATTAACTTAAATTCATAGAAATCTGAAATAAATATAGTAAAAAACTTTATTATTATCTTTGGGAAAACACATTAAACGATATTTGGATTATTCATCCGTTATAAGTATAGGTACTCTTAAAAAAATTAGATTTAACGATTTATTTTACACAAGATGTTTATATATATTACATTTATTTAACTTTCGTATTTTAACTGTATTTTAAAAATAATTGTTGTTAATTAATTAACAGTAATAATAAAGAACATTTAAAATTTTTATTTTCGTTAACCTAAATACGTTTTAGAATTATTAATATTAGGCAATAATATTACACTTGATAAGAATAGTTTAGTTAAAATTAGTTTTACTTGAAATTTATAAATATATTGCCTCATATATTTGAACGTATACATACAATGCATATTTTATAAAATATAAAGTTTTACAACTAAGTTTAAATAGTAATTTTCTTTAAATAATATTGATTCATGAAAATCATACATGCTTTATAATTATTTTAAATACAAGAATTTTTTAGACACAACAAAATATAATAACAATATGGTCTTGCTTCAGTTTACCGAAAAGATGGCAAAGTAGTTTTCATTGTTCTTATTTTTTATTTAGTATAAATATAAATCTGGATTTTAAATATTATGGTTAAATATAATCAATTATAATTTGATAGTTTAAAATCTTTTAATTAATTTCTCCACAATAAAAACCATAATTATAGAATTACCTTCGGCCGCAGATACGAGAAAAATTCTAATCTCCTTTTTGATGTGATCCATTGGGTTGGTTTTTTTGCCTCAGGTGATAATAAACCGAAGAAAATGGGATACCAATGATATCAGATTTGTACTATAGCGAAGTGTACCTTTCAATTAAAAGTTTTTGTTACTGTTTCATGATAACTTGTTTGTTTTTTTCAGATTATAATTCAAAAATTCAAAATAAAAACTGAAAAAAGATCATTCAAAGCCAAAAAAATTGCGCGTAGATAGTTCAGAACTATTAGTTGTCAACTAGTAGTGATTCCATAGTAACAGTAGAATAGTGAGAGAGAGAGAGCACCTCTTTGTTTTCCTATATGAAGTTATGGCGAAGGACGCTGGTTAGAGACTTCAAGTGTCCTGAGAATCTCACTTTGAATGGAATTCAATATTATCAGCTTTGTCAACAGATTGTAAGCCAAAACATAACAACAAAACTAAACTAAATGTAGACTATATATAGTGGCTTCAAGTAATCCAAGTTAACCTCCCGCTCATTTTAATGAGCTGAGTAGCTCCGAAGATCACGTAGAAATTAATATAGGCTTAAATAAGCAGGTAATCACCGGATAATAGTGATGAATGGAGAGGTTGAAATTGTATATTAGAAGTTCCATTAAGTTCTTCGACTACAATGACGCTTTAACTATGGTATGCGGTAAGTTAAAATAGAAAGACGTCCATCTCTTCAGATAATACTAACCATTAAAAGGCAAAGGGTTTTGTGATTGTTGAGTAGGATTGATAAAACGATGAATAGTAGTATATTTAAATTAATCTATTTTTTGATGAAAGAATAATAATATAAAAAGAAGTTGGTCATAAGGGTTGCAATTTATTTTCAGGGACATTATGTTGGCATATTAAGGACGCTCTTATAGAGAAAACATTGTAAGGGGTGTTCCTTATGTAAAGATCAAGTGTAGTTCACATTGTTTATATTATATTATATTATTTTATTATTACTATTATTTTTATTTTTATTTAGTTTCATATTTTATTAGAATAATATTTCCTAAATATAATATTCATTATTTTTTTTTAAATTTGTTTATATGTTGTTTAAAGGAAGGCTTGTTTCGGCTTTAATTGTTCAAGTTTCCCAATCCCTATCGCCTAACCGGAGAAGTTGCTATTGTTCTATTTTCTCGTTTTATCTTAAATATATATATTTTTGCACTATATATATAGCTTGGTGTTCAAAAGGAAACTCACCATAATTAATTCCTTTACATTATAGAGTTTCCGAATTCATGTAAAAAATCGTTTTATGCTGTGCAACTTTATTCTTTATAGAGGAACCAAATTATAAATTCAAAAATTATTTTGTTTTAGAGGTGTAACTTCACTTCACTTTGTCTCTTTTTAACTTATCGTTGTCATATCGCTTTGTCTTTAATAAAATAAAAGTATATTGTAAATAAATGAGAGATTGTACCATTGCAACATGATAAAATTAAAGAAATAAAAAAGAAACAGAAATCTTATGTATGTTGCAGTAAAAACTTAAATATTACATTTTCAGAGATCCACTCCATTACAGTGAGAGATAAGTATTATATTATGTAAAGGCCATTACAAAAACTATAAAAGGTTACGCAATCAAATTACATAATTATGAATTAACGCTATTTTTTAAAATTTTGTAAAAGTATTACAAAATACTGGTTGAAATTATTTATATTGAAAATGTTTTAAAATACATTATTATATAAGATAAAAAATGTCTGACTATAAATTGTTATCAAATATAGTTAATAAATGGTATGTGCCGGTATTAAAATTAGAAAAGAATTAATATTTCTAAATGTTTGTGAGAACGGTGTTCGGACAACTAGCACAGGTTTCTATAGCAAATATTTATATATGGATATCTACGGATTATTTTGTAATAATCAGGTATTCAAGAGTCCATAATTATTTTTTAATATATCTCAATTCGTATTGTGAAATTACACAATTGTATTATAATAAGTCCACATAATATTTCTCACAAATAATATCTAAATGCCATTTAATTCAAAGCCAGTCTTGAACTTTGAAGAAATCACTTAAATCGATTACCTTATTTGTTGAAAATTTTCAATTTCAAATCATTTTTCAAATTGCGTCATTGAAATATGGATTTAAATTAAAATTGTTACAAATTAAAATGTACTCTATTAAAATATATTAATAAGTATTATAGTATAGTTTATATGATATTTGCAAATATCATTCATATTTTATTTGAATCAAAACTGAGACTGTATATTTATACAATACAAATAATTATAGTAAATTACAAAAATAAATATATGTAGACTTTATGATAGTTTGAAAATATATATAACATTTAGAGATACATAATTTATACATAGTATATTAGAAATATATCAATATGTATTGTTTATGCTATAGCTAGATACCAGAGTAAAACAAAAAATGAATATATAATATTCCGAAATATTTTTTTGAAAGTATCAGATTACAAATAGCAATAGGATAGTTCGAGCATATTTATATTTACAAAACATAGTTTATACAAACAGCAATATGAATAGTTTTTTTATATAGTTTCAAGATTAGGGTCTATAACTACCTACTATCTTTTTTCTATTTAATAAAAAAGATTGCTAAAAGACTGCATATAGATCCCTGTACATGGACTTAGTATATATATATATATATTTGCGTTAAGTTAAAAAGGATTTTTTTTATAAGAAGTGCTTGAAGCTCCAAACGTTTCAGCAACAATATAGAATATATAAGTAAATGAAAAAGTTTCTTCAAATGATAAAATGTAATTGGTAAAAGCAGATATAAAATGAATAACAATGGATGGCTACTGCCCTCAATTATGACATGATGACAATATATTATAACAGTTAAAACAATTAATACAGTATGCATAATATATGAATATTTTATAGGCATAATTGTAATACATGCTAATCATATAGGTATAAAAAAGCTTTATAATTTTAGGGGCTATTTTATTGTGAGTAGAAAGTTAGTATACTCCCAATATTTCAATCAAATGTGGTATTTGTATATATTCAATAAGGAACCCTTGACCCCTAGCTCATAATATATATATATATATATTTATTGTTTTTAATCAAAATATTTTTTATTCATGTATATTTTTATAATAATTTATTATGTTATTTTATAACAATAAAACAAGATTGCTCTCGTAAAACTGGGGGGGGGGGGGCGTACTAAAATCTCTATATATATATATATATTTAACCTAATATATTTCAACATTTTACTAACATTAATAAAAAATTTTAACATCTAGTACATTTAGTTTTGTAATAGTACTTCGATATTTAGGAAAAAATTAATATCATATATATTTAAATAAATAATTTCAATATATATACTACTTATTTAAAATTAGTAATGTTATATAAAAAAAATAATTTTAAATATTTTAAAAAGGATACACATATCACTGATTGATTCAAAAGTAAAACCTGAAATAACTGTAGAAAGAGAACTAAAACCATTTAATTATAATCTATATATTAATAAGTTTTGATTACCTTATTAAATATTTTTATTTTAAATGGTTCACTCACCTATTGAATAAATTGATTTTAAGATATACGCAGGTATTCAAATTATTTATATAAGTATATCATACAAACATATAATATACTCGAATAGTGTATTAAATAAACAGTTAAATCCATATAATATTAAACAATTTAAGAATATTATATATATTATATTTGAATAATCTTTTGTTTTCATTTACTTATGTGAAAGAGATAATATTATTTACTCTTGACCGCTATATTTAGTTCACTTATTCACAAAAATGTATGTTGTAACTTGATATTATGAACATATTTGGTCGATATTTATCTTAAAAATTAATATTTTTAGAAAGACTTTTTTCAACATTTTCTATTCATTTAAAAATCTGTGTTTTTCTTCATTTTTAAAACTAATATATGTAGAAAACTGCTTTCAATTCGTTTTTCAAAGTTTTCCTTCTGTATTATATTATATATATATCTGTATATTTATTTTCTTCCTCCAAAAGTAAGGAAATTTGCATTCAAAGTAAATCTCTGTTAGTTTTCAGGCTGTTCTTTTTCGAGTAGGTTTATTGATAGACCTACTTCTAATTCAACCAACAACACCCACAACTAGCAGGAGAAAAACAGAGAGAAAAATGTAGGAGGATTAACTCGCCATCCAATGCCATCGAGCATAATCTAAGTATTTATAACGCATATATTTTAATATATATATTTGCCCGATGTGATAAATGTTCTTATACAACCGCTGAGAAGGTTTCTCTCAATCTAGTTACAGAGTCTAGTTGTACTAAACTATGTAGCTGGCACACTTTCAGCTCTACAATAATTTATTTAAGTCATAGAACTCTGACCTACTTTAACATACAAGTCAGTACAGATTGGTGCTTGTTGGTGTGCGCGTTTGTCTATTTCCTCCCTATCGCAGTACTCTTTCTCTCTTGTGCAGTATCGTTTCTGCACACCAGATGCCGCCACCGTCATGCTTACCGACTTAGTGCTCTCTTTGCTTCTTAAGAAGTTGTCTTGCAAATTTAACACACGAAACCAGAAAATCTCCAGCAGAAATGAAGCTTTGTTAAAGTTGTGAGTTTGAAAAATCGTCTGATATTTTCGAAGATTATTTTGCATCCAGAAAAAGTAATTTGGCATTTTCCAATATCCTACAAATCTTTAGACATCAATAGAATGGGTGGCAAACTGTCCCTTTCCTTTGGAGATTCATCGTGTAGTGACCTCGCACACATCACGAGTCCTCTCGACTCAGATTCCATTTTGGATGAGAGCTCCACCTCAACTTTTCGACGACAAATCTCCTTACCCAACGATCCACATAAAAATAGACTACATGAGTTATCCCTACCAAAGCGTGCAACAGAATTATCAGCTTCGTTCGAGGACAGATCCTCAACCTCATTGATTCCGGATTCGACGAGTATAACTCCGTATTGCTATTCTAATCCTGACTTTTCAATGTCCTCTCTGTGGCCTAATGAGGAAAACATCAGAATATCAGCACGTCCCAGCATTTTACCACCGCCACCTTTGCCCCCAAGAGGACTCAAGAAGGTGGATCAACAGTGTACCTCCTCATCCCCCTCAGACTCGCACAAATCTGATCCCAGGATCTATCCAATTTGTCAAAACGGAGTGAAAATGAGTGATACCCACTACTGGTTGATTCCACCACCTCGTCGCCATGGCTCAGTTCGACTTCATCGTAACCCCAACGATATGTACGTCAACGTAGAGGATAGTAACGATGATTCTGTCACCAAAACGAGCCAATTTCGAAGGGGCAACTCGGAGAGGTACAGCACTTCCCGTTGGAAAATGCAACATGACATGATTATGAGACTGTTGCAGGTTGTTCCCATGGCAACAGAACAGGAGGCCAACATTGTTTTAATAGGTGCGAATTGGAATTTTGAAGACGCTTCGCATAGAATGAAGGAGGAGCTCTTGTGTCGAACTGGTTATGTGTCAATGCACAGATCACAGCGACTTCTGACAAAGAACAATTGGGACCTAGAAGCCGCCACAAGACAGGCCGTCGAAGAGCATAATTTAAGACAGGCTTTTAAATCTTAATATATTTTTTTGTATCTATATTTTTGCAAACAAGTATCTAAAGTCTATCGTTATTCAAAATAACTAAAGTAAGTAATCAAGTTTATACTTATTTTTTGTGTAAAAATTTGAGAAAGGCTATTTAACTTGATCTAAATAGGTTTAATCGCTCTGTATATACATATTTATTAAAGTGTTCAATTTTTATGTGACAAGACATGTCACTTAAGATATTTTGCCTCATGTAATTTCAATTGCGTCAAACTTTTATAACAAAAAACTAAAATATATTTTTTTAATTTTAAATTAAAGAGTAAATTTATTAAATAAATTTTGATATGGAAAGCTTTATAATATTATGTTAACCTTATGAAAATTTCTCAAATAAAAATTCATTCATTCCATTTTTGAATTAAAAATAAATAAAACTTAAAAATATTTTTTTTATGGTCAAATATACTACCACATCTACTTATTATGTTTAATTAACGATTAAAGCTTTTTAATATTCGAATACAATGAAATGTATTATACATACATTAGAACTAACCTTTGCATATTATATAACTGATTGCATAAAGAATGTAACTATATTATATTCTAGCTTATTTTTGTAATTTGTGCAATGTTTTTATTTATCTTATTAGCGGTTACATTTTCCTTTGTAAGTCTATGAACGACTAACTACTTAAAATGTGAACTATATAACTAATCTAAAACTATATATTTAATACAAAATTATATAAATATTTGTGATATATTTTCTAACTGTTATATTTAAATCAATATATCACCCACATAATATATTGATTATACGTTCGGTCTTTGTATATTACACCACCCATCTGTCTATTATATGTACAAAAACTCGGAATATTATAAAGGACATAACTAACACCTTCACGATCTGCATTTATATCCATTATAAGGCACAGAGCTATCTTTACAGCTCGACCTATAACATATTTCTCATTATATATACGTAGGCTGTTTATATATGACGATTTTATTAGAGTTACAAATGTTATTTGTCTATCGTGGTACCATTGAGGACATTTTGGCAGAATCTCTTATATTATAATCTCATCATATGGTTCTACTGCACCGTTGTGATCTTACAGATAAAATTCAGTCTTATCCCCACATGAAACATTCTGTACAACATCTACATCTACTTATTCGCTATTTATTGTAAATAATATGATGTCATCGTTTGTTAATATTATTGATTTTTGTCGTTTTGTCCATTTAATGTAAATATGTGTTTATTTTTTGGGTTTTTCTGTTCTGTGGAATACATATATATGTGTTGTATTTGTAGAATACAAATATTGTTAAGATTTTATTTATACAATATATATCAATCATATATATTTAAACTTTACTTTTGAATGCTATTTTCAAAACAAGAATAATATATGATTTAGTACAAATTCATTATTTATGCTATTTTTTTCATATGAGGATATGTAAATCAATATTTTGTACGTGGATTATGATATCGATGCCTACACATTTTTAAAGTATAAAAAGCGGATTAAAAATATATTCTTAAAATATTAACATTCTGAAATAATAGATTAAAACATTTCTTTTCATCTAGATCTAAAATCTATTTCTGAAATATGAACAAATTGTCACATGGAAAAGAAAAATAAATTCGAAGATAAGTCATATTTTAATAAAAAAAACGATTTCGTTTATAAGCTGAAAACGTTGAAAACGTAGATATTATGATATCAATAATATTATATTTCCAATTTCACTTTGAACTATAAATCAAAAACAATTTATTATCTAACGAAAACCCACAATAACACAACACATAAGAAAAAGAAAATGAAAAGCATCAATATATAATTTCAAACAATGCTCCATCTAAAATTTATTACCATAAAACCCCTTTTCCAAAAAAAGAAATATTGAATGTATCCAATCAGTCATTCATATATATTGTCTTGGAGATATGTCTTCTGTGAAGCAGAGGAAACTGTACATATATAGACGTGTTGTTTTGCTTATTCTGTCAAATATATAATTCAGTAACATTTTATTATTTAATAATTACTTCAGTGGAATAAATATGCCAATAAACATGGTTCAATATTTTCTCATGTATATCACGATTTCCGTGCCATGCAAATACTAAATAATATCACTTCCTAATTAAATATTCTGAGATAATGGTTTTTTCCCATTTTATATAAATAAGTCCAACAAAATTGTCCTCAATTTAATTTTTGGGGCTTCTCTATTAAACTATATTATAGATATAGTTGTGCATTAAAATTTTCAATTGAAAAAAACATAATTTTAACTTACAATTATTGTATATAATGCATAATGATTATAATGACCACGTAAAATAAACAGTATATTCACCACTTTCTATTTTGTGGTTGTTGCATTATGTACACAAATATTGATATAAGCTTGTTCTCTATCCTTTACACATTCCTATATAAGTAGAAAATCGATTAAACAGATTCCATTAAATATAGATATATGGATACACTATACAATAAAATTACTATAACAAAAATATCTGTGTAAATAGAACCAATTAAAAACCACAAAAATGTATACAGTGACTTTTATTATTATAGTTTAATGTGCATTTTAATTAGATTCCTTTAAATTTTTTGTTGTGACTTATATAAAGCTGCACCGATTAACAATTAGTTTATTAAAGAATTACGTATGCCGATTATAACAATGTGTTTATACAAATTCTATGTAAGTGTTTACGAGTTTATTTACGTATATTGTAGACACATTTATATAACTATTCTCAGAGAATAAGTTATTGAGTACTTCGATCAAGATTTATATATCGTTAAGTATAAAACACATGCTTAACCGAATTATTGCTGGCTGTTATTAGATAAAGATAATTAATCACAGGAGCAGATTATGACCTGAAGTAGGTACCTAAAATAATTGTTATAGTCTCATATAATTCTTTACTGGCTGCACCATAATCTATAATGTAAATATAAAACCATATTTTGGCATGGGTACTGCGCGCACTGACAATTCTTCTGTTTTGGCTGTATTGTGTATGTAATCGACGTATTAAATATAGTGTATGGCATGTTTATATGAATGGTATTGAGGTACTTCTGCCGAATACTTGCAGATTAGCGTTTTATAGGAGCTTAAATCTAAAGGTTTCAAATTTCAATAAAAATTATTTTGTAAAGATAACTTACATTATATTAACATTAATTAGAGCTTTTAAATTACAATTATAATTGAAACATATATTTTATTTTTTCAAATCAAAATTAATTGTTTAAAATATATTTTAAATATTAAAAATTGGCTTAAAGCGAAGTAAATTTAATTGTTTATATATCTACGGTTAAAAAACAAACATTAAATACAAATCTAAATGAATTTGTTACATAACCAATTTGCTTTCAATCGCAAATTATGGAAAATTAATGCAAAGTAAATAATTATTTGACATTGTAAATAATAAAATATAATACAAAATGTATAATATCTTTCGGATAACATCTTCTTTATACTGTCAAAAAGGAATTATATAGCTTCAGGATATATTTCGTAACTGCAATTGGCACATCATTTGATTGTGTTAATTTACATAAGTTTGAATCTATGTTTTTAAGACATATTAATTAATTAAATAAGTTAAATCAAATTAACTCTCACTGCTTATTGGCAGTACTGTTAATTTGATTTTTTCTAAAACAAGAACAATTAAAACTTTTTATGTTACAATAGCAAAAACATAGAATAAAACATTTCAAAATATAGATCGAGAATGTGTTGGTTATCTAGTTATAATTATAGAATTTTGATTTTATATCGATATTTTATTTTAATACATATTAATATACAACTTTTATTTAATAATAATTTTTCTTAGTAATCAGTAGTGTACTAAAGATCTAATCTCATATACAGTTTTCTTATATGGGTTCTTTGAATGTCAGGTGACATTTTCAGCGTCGGTCTTGTCAGACTTATATATGCTGCACCTGATGACTATTAAGGACAATAGCGACAGTTAGTCGAGGAAATTTTATTCTTCAATCAGCTGATGTTGGTGCCTTGATAGAAAGCGGGCACACCAACTCAATTCTATATTTCATTAATTAAATGAGTCATCAATCTTTGATTTTTCTTCTTTTATCAGGAATCTTTTGGTATCACGTGTTGAAGTACCTGGTCGTCATTATGTGTTACGCCTTTAATTTAGATGCACGTGTTTTTTCTTGACATATTGAATTGAAGTACATACTTTATATAGAGGCCTACATCGAAATATTTATTTTTTTAAATTTAAATTTAATTTCATTCTGTTGATTGAAACGACTTTTGAATCGTTTTATTAAAAAAATTAAAACAAATTGAAAACATTTCAAAATACATTAAAAATTGTTTATTTTTATCTATTCATCTATTTAATCGGAAGTAAAAGAAATTAATTTAAATATGTTTTAGTTATAAAGCTGATTTGAACTCTTTTTTCATTTTTTCTAATTAAAATTAAAAATTAAAAATTATATCATTTATTATTTGATGAGTATCTACATAGTCTGATTTGGAAAATTTTCATATTTATTAGTAATAATTGGTGCGATTTGCAAGACATTTAATTTGCAATTTAAAATTTTAAACAATATAATAGTTTAAAGAAATATTCAATATTTTAAAATTATTATCATTCAAAATCAATTGCGGCACTGCTAATCAATAAATGTATTAAAAATAATATTAGAAGTGCAGGATTCTGAAGTATAATAGTTTTTTTCGGAAAGAGCCTTATTGTAAATTATATACATTGTTTAATCTGTCATCCTTTCTATTCTAATTAATTGAGCCAATTAAAGAATGGGGTAATTAATTATAATCAGTAATGCATGTATAAAACAAATTGAAATTGCAATCATATATACCTATTGACAGAGATTAATTAGCTGACGTCATTTATTAATTATAATTTAGAATTATCTATTGATTTTCCTCTGTCCCAAAATATAAACAATTCAGGATGTTAATTAGACAATATTGTATTTGAAAATATAACAGAGTACTAGGCCGATACAGCTAGTAAAATTAGCGTGTTCATTTGTGTTTAGTCTTGCATGTTCTATATTATAAATTTCGTGTATGTTTCTTAATTCTATTTAAGCATTATGTCCATATATTCGAACATCGTTTCCAAACATTGGCGTGGAACTTGGATACCAAACTGAGAAGTAAAGTAGAATTTGAACATGACACAAACACATTTATAGAGAGTAGACAGGTCCTAATTTTATTTAGGTCAAAAGTGACAACATCCTAAAATGGTTATAAATTTCATCGATATTGTCACATCCTTCATTTGGGGCAAAACATTTCAATCCTAATTTGACCCTATAGTATTGTATACATTATAATACAACTTGAAAAGATTAAATCAGTTGTTAAAAACTTCATTTCGAGTTATTTGTGTATTATTAGAATATTTAACAAATGAAAAAATCAAATCAATATGTACTTCTATTATAAATATAATTAATTTAGCAAAAAAGAGAAATAAAAAACAATTATGTTTAATATTTAATCTAAAACCAATTTATTTAATATTAATTTAATACAAATGTTACCATTAGAATATATTTTTCAAGTATAAATTTATCTAAAAAAAACTATGTATATTTAAAGTTAGTAAAGTTTTTTACAATGGTAAAATATTTAAATATATAAATATTTAGGAAACGGTAATTTTGTAAAGTATAGCAAATTTTTTCTACCAAATTTATCAGGTCTACGTAAAAATTCCAGACATTTCTCAAATAGTTACAGAAGATTGACATATCCAAAATGCATTTTTCTGTAATCTTCAACTTTATTACGCTTATCAATATCACTTTTCTATCAATGAAGTACTAATGTCATTTTGAGAAACAAATCGCTTTTTGTTTTGCGCAAAATAGTTTAATTGATTGTTTTTGGTAGTCTAAAGAGCTCCGTTATCTTCTGTTAGTTTAAAATACTCTTTAAACATTTTTATAAAGTTCTATTGCTTGCATATATTGTTTTAATTAATTTTAATATTCGCTTATATTCATCAAGTACGCTTTTAATTCTAAAAAAGTCATCCCTTCCAATCTTGTATTAAAATACTTTACATATATTATATACTGAATATATTATATTAACTGAATTTTAAAAATTGTATTTAGCATTAAAAATCTAATAACATTTTTATAGACTTAATACATTTTTTATACACCGTAATATTATAAATAAATAAATTGATTTCATTATTTAAAATTAAAAATAGATAATTGTAAATATTTTTGATAATAATTTTTAGGAAAAACATTTTATAATCATCTGTAATAAATAAATGCGGATTGAAATATAAAATTATATTATAATAAAATCATTATATTATAAAATAATACTCATTAGTAGTATATACTTTTATAATAAAAATTGTTAATAAATCATGAACATTTAATTCTATTACATTTCACATTTTTACAATATAGTGAATATTACAAAATTATCATTATATAAAAGAAACTGTTAAGTACAACTTGTAAATACATATATGGAAATTTTTGTTATTCATGAAGATACACATATTATTTTGTGTTATTTGGATAACTACAACTCTATTTACAATTAAAATTATAGATTGAAATATCAGTTAGTTAAAATTTTTAATTCATTTCGAATTATAATCATAATTGTTTATGACAATTTTTCATATTATATGAAGAATAAGCGCTAATTGCATATTTTAAGATATAATGAATGTATTTATTATGTTACACCAACGATATTAATTAATACTATGTAGATAAATACACAGGCAAACTATGGATACAAAGGACAAACTATGGATTGAAAACAAATATTGATTCTTGTCAATTGATATTCAATACATATAATTTAAATATTTTTAGTTTTTAAAAATTGCTGCTATAATGTTACATAATAGGTATGCCTAGATAATACGTGCTTCATATCATAATGTGCTTTTAAAATGTCATTATACAGAATATAATATATACATTACAATCCATAAAAATGTATATGAATATCAAACCAAAATTTTCAAAAAACAATAATAAATAATAAACCATTAATTCTTGATGTATATGAATAGATTTGAATAGGCCAATTGTGTAAAAGTTTTATAGTAATATTTGTATAATGTTGTCATAATGTTGTTATAATTTTGTCATAAACACGTGTCCCCTTGGTCAATTGGAGTCGCGTGATTGTATTTAGGCGAATTTCGTTGAGAATCTTGGCATACAAAATAACAAACAATAGTAAGTAAATAGATAAATCTCAAATACAATTAAATTGTCTAATTATTTTTATTAAAATTTACAAAGTTTACAATTAAACTGTTTGAATAATTAAATGTTTTTACAAGAATATATTTTCGAACGCATAGTGACTCTCAAACTGTAAACTTCAAATTTTAAAACTACATAATTATTTATTTGTTATAAACATTAAAATAATAATATATAAATCCAAAAAGAGTTTCAGATAGCTAATTAATTTTTACTGGATCGTAAATGCAAGCAATCTGGTAAAAAATTGTGAATTAATTCTTTGTGAATTCCAAAAGTTTTACGATTTAAGTCTTAACTGTTAATTTCCCCAAGTTTATGCAATATCTTAAAAATCTTAAAAAACAAGCTAATCGAAATAGATAAAGAAGGCTGCCTTCCAACTGCTTGATGTACAACTTTATACAAAATGTAATTCTTTGAGTGGACAGAACCTTACATCTTGATTGGGAGTCTTCCATTGAAGAGGAGGCCATTGTACCACTGTCCGGAAGCTCTCCGAACGACACGCTCTTCTGCGTCTTGACGAGCGAGTTGGCGAGAGGTCCGGGAGTGCTGAGTGTAGTACTGAGCGTGTTTGTTTCCAGGGGGAGAGGGTCTTCTTCGTTGTCTCTTTGAAGGCTTGAGGAGGCGGAGGTGGAAACTTCTGACTGAACAGTCTGAAGTTTTAATGTGGTTGCAGTAGTGGTACGATCTGAATTCGTACTTCCTGGCCAAATGGCGAAAATTAAAAGTGTTATAGAAACAATTATTAAAGATAACAATGTACTCAAATAGGTTATGAAAAAGCCTGGATCGTATTTTAAAAAATCTAACAACACTTGAATATCATTGGGGTTAATAACTCTATTTAAAAAAATAATTCCTCACAAAATATTAATTTTTCTAATAAGCTATTTATAGTTTTTGGAAGGAGTTTCTGAAGACCATTCTAAATTTTACGAAATACCATATCAACCAAAAATTTTAGTTGTTTTGATAAAAAATTATCATACTATATCATTTTATAATTATAATAATAAGAAAAATTAAAAATAATCATACTTACTATTTTCTTCAGTTATGGATGCTTGAAAAGTCCCGGATATGGTTCTGGAGCGAGCCATTATAGATTCTCTTGTATTCTTTTGAGGACGCAAGAATATTATGTATATTTTTGGGAAAAAAAGTCCAACGAGTTGATTGGTTGCTGATGCTATTAATAAGAAACAGAGCGTTAAAGGCCAATATTTCTTTATTTTAGTTTCCATTAATAAAAACATCAGACAGATGGAGACTAAGTACACAAGACAGTTCACATTGTTCACAAAGCCTAAACTTCGAGCTTCGTTGAAGCCATCAGGGGTTTTCCTAATTTTTAAAGCATAAATTGTTGTCAGAAGTAAGAGCATACATGGAAACACAAGTCCAATTATTGTATAGGTGTTTAAATTCGTACAAACTTTGATATTATCCTCGGAGGTTTTTATATTTTCAACAACAGGTTTGCTAAAGATTAAAACGATTACAAGAACTACGACTTCTCCTGCAACCATACCACCTATGATATAAAATTGGGAAATTGGACTAATAAATCTCAGATTTTTTGTGGTAGAAGATAAATTTTGAAATATGCGGGCAATGCGATTTGTCTTGACAAAGATTGCTGAGTAACAGAGTGTTGCGCAAAATCCTGGAGAAAATACATATAAATTACAGATGGTGCTATTCAACTCTGCTACCATTACTACGGCCGATATGTAGGACAAAACTATTCCAATTAGTAGAATGAGACTTGTTTCTGTTCCAGATGCCTTTATTATTGGCGTATTTCTATAAATGTAGAAAACAATAGACACGATACACGAAAAGATCATACACAATCCGGAACTGGTGAAAACTGTAATTACGAGAGGATTACATGTTTCTAGAAAATCTTCTGTAATAGGAATGCAAGAATTCCTGTGATTGGAGTCTGGTTTAGTACCATTATCACAGGGTGAGCATTTACTGTCAATTTGAATACTGTCGTTTGAATTTTCGGGCACAACAATATCCTTAATATTGTTACAAGCATTACAAGTCCAACAACACAAACTGTTTTTAGTAAACTTTTTGGCTTCATCAACTTTGCATTCGCTTATACAGTGTGATGGTGCAAATAGTTTTGAAATATTTCTTAAATCGTTTGTAATTGTCAAACGATCCTCCATTTCTAAAAGATAAAAAAATGAAAAATTGATTAATTCGAAAGTATATCAACATGCAACGTGGAAAGTTTGTTACCATCAAAGGCACCTCCAATTATCCATTCATTTTTGGACGATTGATAATAAAGAATCGACAATTTCTTAGCTCCATCGTTATCATCATAAAATGAAAAGGGCTCTCCCGTTATATCTGAAATGTTTGCAGAATAGTTTTACACAATGAAATCAAACTTTGATATTAACTCCATAGCCAAAAAACTGAAAAATAATTTGATTGCGTTATAAATATTATAAAAAAATTCAAAGTATATAATGCATTTATAAAATGTTTTCTATTACATTTTCATTATATTGTTATATTCACATTCACATATACTGACGATTCTTAAATATATTTGGATTATAAAGAAATACAGAGCTCATTCCTGTAAGGTCAATGTTTGATGTTCGGATAGCAATAATCGATTTGTTCTTTTCATAATTCTATTTGGTTTTATTTTGAATTAAATATATTTTTGACAATGATCCTGTATTCACCATTTTTGGCTACCATTTTTGTGATATATTTTGTCTTGTTACGTATTGAAAACAGTAACAAACATAACATCAACACAATGTTATCTGTTTGACCTAGATGGATAAGTGCACTTGAGTTTTCATTAGCAATGTAAACTTCGCAATTTTTTGGAATGAATCAATATATATTTTTAATCTTTCTATATTTAATACCTTTAGGTAAATAATAAATGCATGATTATGATTGTTAAAGGTACAGTATTTTGAATTTTAGTAGTCGAATAACATGGCTATCAGTTAGGTATTAATGCCATTATAACCATAAATAACACTTTATAACCTTAAGACAATATTACCTTATAACCTTAACACAATAAGACCTTTATGAGATATTTCAGCCTAATATGACTGTATTATATATATCAGCCAAATAAGGCTAAGTCACATATAACAACCAAATTTTGCTGTTTTCGATTACTGTGCCGTTTTCTAAGTAGTAAATAATTAAGTAAATATTTTAAAATTTAAAAAAATGTTAGAAAATATTTAATTTAAAAATCAATGTATTATATTTAAAATTTGAAGATTTTTTGGAAATCTCCTTTTAGAAAAAGCGTAATAAAAAATAATCTGCATCGATTAATATCTTTATTATTTATAATTAGTTAATTTAGTTGTAATGGATGAATGGCTTATAAGGGGAACATTTTAATTGAACAATTATAAAACTACTTTAAACCATTAGTAAGAAAAATTATATTTAAAAAAAATAATTAATAAAAATATGGATTAATTTTCCAATATAAAAATGTGGTAATTTCAAAGTGGCACGACTTTATAAATTTCCAATCCATTGTAGTTTCAGATATATAATAAGTTCTGTAATGAACATACATTAAAGGTAATTAGCTTTGTCATCTTTGATTAATGCATACTTTCATGAGAGACATACACCATTAATCAGGTAGAAGAATATATCTTATTTTAATTTAAAAAAATAGATTTTCGTCTTTTCAGCTCAGCTTCTGATAAGAGGATGTCATATAAAGTTACCAGTGAAATTAACATTCTCAATTGCCAATCGCATGTCACTTTCGGATATATTCTCAGCTGAGAGTATGCATTTAGAATCGTTGCCGCATTTTGTGTCCTGTATCGCTTTTAGTGCGTAGCCATAGACGTCGACTGCATTGATTATTAGATGTACATAGAGCATTTGCTTGTAATCTGAAAATCAATATAAACCTTCTTTTGAAATTACAATTACAAGTCCTAAATATATTAATATGTATATTATTAAAGTCATAGTTGTATCTTAGATAATATATAGAATTATACAATGTATTGTATCTATAAAGATTTGTATTGTGGGATGACTAATCAACTATTAGTATTTTGAATGTATAGAACTTTTATTTTATCTGAACTATGACAAACCTTGGAATACAGTTCCGGCGCAGTCTTTCACATCGTCTTCACAGTTCAGTTTGTTCTTACTTCCAGACCAAGAATACGAGCAGTTACATCGACTTTCAAAGAGCTCTGTCAACCATGGATTTTGAGCTGATGCATTTGGTCGTTGTCTGCACAAGTCATTATATCAAAAAAGATTTGCATCAAGTTTGGAGTATAATACAAATTTGGCGTTGATATTAAAAGATTAAAAAAAAGTTGAAACCAAACTAAATATTGTATGAAATTATTTATAACATATTCAATAAAACTAATTTTTAAAATATTATAGTTTATCTTAAATTATTCATAAATAATAGAACCATTTGTATTTTGACTAGTCCAGTAGAATATTCTTTTTAAAGACAAAATATATTTGTTTTAAAAAAATTGTTATAAGAACTAAATAAAAACTTTAATAAAATTAATCATAATACATTCTAACTATTCAAATGGACGAACATTGTTCGACTACAAAATTTCAATTAAAGTCAATAAAACTATCGAATGAATTGATAATTTTCGTTATAAATATTATTTCGTAAGAGTAATTTATTCGTGGTTGTTTAAAACCAAAATTCTTTTGTTTGTAGTAAATTTTTAAGATGTATATGAAAATAAAGTCACATAATATACCAACATTTTAAATATAAAAATGTTCTTAACCCTAAAAAATGAATTTTTATTCAATAATTGACTCAAATAATTATAATACAATTTTGAATCTTTATAACAATATTTTATAAATAAAATAAAATAATATAGTAAACGATTTTTAAAATAGTAATTACTATTGGAACCATTGATTAAAATTTTATAATATCTTATTTCGATAAATCGATTTTTTCGAAAGTTATACAAACATTTTTAGAGGACAAACTTGTACTATTTTATTTGGTTAAGACACTAAATACAAATATAATTATATAATATGAAATAGAAAATATTTCTCTAAATATAAAGCGTAGAATCACTGTAAAAATATATTCTGTAATTTTGTTGAGTTTAATATCTCAATTATTTGATATATGTGTATGAATGATTTTATGAGTATATACTTCATTAAAACATTCCTAAATTTATATAATATATTGAAATATATAATTCAGATTAAAATATAAATTATTAAGAATATCCTATTATTATTTTTCTGTAAAATTGTCTGTAAAAATATTTTAGATGGATTTAATTAAACATTTCATATCCCGAATTACACTTCAGACAATACTTGCTCATGTTTTATTCCTATAAGGATAAAACAAAATATTCTTTTGTCGTTGTACAGCTAAGAAAATGTCATAATCTTACTGGACATAGAAATCCTTGAACTCTTCAGAGATGAAGGCTCTGGGCAGAACAGTAATTGATCTGTCCAGTAGTGGACGGTTACTCTTATTTTGGACCATGGTTCGCCCTGCCCATGAATCCGTTCCTATCCAGTAGAATTTCTGTGTAACATTGACACCAATTGGGCTAGTGTTCAAGGCATTGAAAAATTGGAGAACAACAGGTTGAGACAGAAGCAGCACAACTACAACTGAGGATTAAAAATACGGATACAGTTGATTTTATTGTCTAGCACGTATATTTTAGTTATAACTAATCTATAAATGATTACTATATTTATAATAGTTTGCAAAGCTAAATAGCAAATACTAAATAATTATTAGACGAATACAGTAGGTAATATAGATTATGTATGTGTATAAGACATAACGCTTAGAATCCAGAAATGAGAGGTATTCGCAAAATATTGAAAATTTGTTACTTAATCATAATACAATATGGACAGATCAAATGGTTTCCAATACAATAATTCAATCAATATTGGTGTTGTATTTCCTTTCCCTACATGTAGATTAATGGCAAGGATTGTTTCAAATTTCCCTTAAGCAAATCGTCGACTTAGTGTATCGTCGATCCGTGTATCAGATATATCGAAATATAATCTTCAATTTAATTTAAATTGTAATATATAGAGTATAATTGTCACCATTTATCACTGTAGGTATATAGAATGAATAACATATATGGGAATACAATTTACAATTCACAATTCACAATAATACTCTAATATCTTTATAGTATATTGTAACATTTTGTAATTCTTTCGAATACACTACTTTATTTATTGTTACGTAATTTGTATACAATTTCAAAAAGAGTAATGAGATATTTATGCATAGATTTTTTTTACTACTTTTTGAAAGAATAATTAATTACATTAACAACACATTTTATAACAGAAATATTTCTTACTGGCCTTTTCCATTTTCCAAAGTTCGTCGATTTTTTCATGTAGGATTTTTTCATTGACATTCTCAAAATCAATAATAATTTGTTTTGCAATACATATCGGCTCTTTTAATAGAGTTTTCAAATTTTTTTCGAAGACTTGGAGGACATTGCGGCCATAGCTAGTCGAATCTGCGATGACTCCAACGTAGGTCCAATCAAATTCTCTAAACAATATTTTAATATATAAAAATAAAATCTTATTGTTTTTTGACGATCTATTGAAGAACCAATCAACTAAAGTAATACAAAATAAATTACAAAAAAGTATTATTTTACAGACCACATATTATAATTCATTGATTTATGAAAAAATAATACTTGTTTTATTTGCATCTTTTGTTAAATAAAATAAAAGGTTTTATGTATTGGAAGATTAATTAATCTTTTAATATGTTACACGTTAATATTTTTTATAATTTTTTAAGAAATTCATATGTGCTTCTGTAGTTTAAATACTTTGTGAGCTTCATAATTGGTCCCCTAACTCGTTTTGATGACAAACCAGTTCAAATAGAAACATATCTTATTACTGGTTACTAAAAATTCAAAAAAATAACCATTCGTGTGTTTCACCTGAGTATCTTGATGATAGCTTTGATAGAACTGTTGTCATCAGGAACAGTTCTGAAGAAATACTTGTACCCTTTTCTTGTTAATTCAGGACTAGTAGAAAAATAACTTACCTGAAACATGCAATTCTATAAAATAAGATAAGAATTCTTCTTCTTGATAAAT
The DNA here is from genome assembly GCA_034780395.1 of Vannuccia rotundouncinata. Taxonomy (NCBI): domain Eukaryota; kingdom Metazoa; phylum Platyhelminthes; order Proseriata; family Coelogynoporidae; genus Vannuccia; species Vannuccia rotundouncinata. Next base: position 1,881 of record JAUZNC010055879.1, on the reverse strand, counting down.
TATTATTTTTTAATTTTAAAATAGTTTATTAATCTTTTGATTATGTAATACAATTGCTCATGAAATCGTTTGTTGGAAATGGCAAATAAAAATTGAGGATCAAAATCAAACCTGTGGTATTTTGTATAACTTTAGAAAATTCGCCACAGCAATGGAAACATCGCTATTAGCAGCTCCAAGAACACCGACCACCCTGGTATAATCTTTCTTCTCTGGCACAACGTTGGGCACATTTCCATCAGAACAGACTAGGTCCCTGTTTGTTTTATTGTGATTGTAAATATTAACAAAATTTACCACTTGTTCCAGCGCATAGTCCGAATCTTGACACGTGTCCATGACAACAGTGCCAAGTTTGAAACGGAGGAAGTTAGTACGGTTGTTAATGCGATCCAAACCAAATATGAATGCCTCCAAGGCTTGTATACCATCCTGAATGTTCAGGTCGCCACAAGGAGTAACATTGTATCCCCTATTGATTGTGTGGATCGCAAATAGTCCAACCAGTAGTACGTCACCAGTGTAGTTAGCGATTAGTTTCTGTTGATATTGTTCCGAGGAGTAATCACTATACATATGAAATCGAAAACTTTCTCCAATACGGACAAAAATAAAGATGTTTACAAGTAAACATAGTTGATAGTATACAATATATGCCATAAGAACGATCAATACAATTTTCCAGTATCTCCAGTATACTGTTTAGCTGCGAATAATGCGAATATTTCCATATTTCCTTTGAATGTGATTAGATGCAACAGTGCCGTGTATATCAAGACAAACTGCAAAGGTTTTCGAGGAGTTTACAGCTTGAACTTTCATTTTAGATAAGGATGAGCAAAGTTTTATGAGACATGTCAAAGTAGTTTACTATGAATACACTAAGGTAGATTTTGTCTATAAAGTCATATCAAATTAAATAATCTATAGCTGATACAATGATATTAAAATGGCTAAATAATGTTATTATAGACTTCTGAAATTGATTTACCAATGTGGAAAATCCAAAATTTTGATTTATGCAACATTATGATTCACTAATTATTCAACTTAAATAGATTAATAGAATAAGTTATAAAAATTTATCATAAAATCTAGATAAATAATAATGATCATATCATAAAATATTTAGTAAACATAAAATAAAATTAATGTGTTTTGGAAAAAAATATCAAAAACTTTTTAATCATTCATAATGAAATAATAAGATATAGATTTTTTCATTACACTTACTTTAATTATTATAAAAGTTCTGCCTAGTTGAAAAATCAAGATTTATTTCTAGAATTTTACAACAAAAAAAAAATTCTATATGACTTATCAAATACGTAATATTTTGAAAGTAATACACAAGTAGTATGGCGGATTAAGAGGTTTGGGGCCTGTAGGCTTAATAAAAATGACGGGCCTCCCTCCTGATAATGCATATTAAAAAAATATATAGATCTACTGGTATGCATGTACTGTATTTGTAAAAAGTGAAAAAATATAATTTACGAAAAAACTTTGCGGCATTTGAGTAACAACATCTTTAAAGTCTATTTTTCGCAAAATATCACTTTCGATGTGCATGATAGACTGGTTATTCAGTTTGTGATCATTCATTCGCAATCGGAATACACTTTTAATACGTTTCAGTGCTGAAAATGACCGCTCACCTGAGCAGTTGCTCACCATAAGGCATAGGTAAATTCTCACAGCAATTGCAACGTTTGGAAAAACTTCATGCAGTCCTTTGCTTAAGATATGATGCATATACATCTCGTTGCATTTTTCTTCCAATGGTTTGCTTTTGATCAATTCCGCAAAGTGTACCAGTTCTTCAGCAAAATAAGGTTCTAAATCATTTGGGTACACTTCCAACAGTTGTTTTGCATTTTC